>CM035439.1:143581199-143888699 GCA_020310875.1 Ceratopteris richardii | reverse complement strand
CACATTACAATAGCTCAAAAATAGTGGGGAGGGGTAGACAACAGTCCTACACACACATTCCAAGCATCATACACACATAGAAGATCAAAGAGAAGATGGAAATCTGCAAGAAAGAAGCAATTTTGAAAATCAGGAGCTCTCCTTCTTCACAATGGCAAAAAGTCTTTACAAAGAGTCACAAAGTGACTTATATATATGTGCCCTAAATTTGGTCCTTTCACACAAGAGACCGGCACTTTATTGTTAAAAAGTGAATTTCCTACTAATTTACAAGGAATATTTTACAACAAGTTGGAATTATGCAACTAGAGGACTCCTCTAGTGCATTTACATGGCTTGAGGGAATTTCCTAAGACTTTGAAGAAGAAAAATGTGCCTATTTATTTGAAAATTTTGGGGCTCCTCTTTTGTGCTTCTTTGCTCTGCAACACTCTCCCCCTCTTTGTCTCTGTCGTCCCTTGATATGCTTTTGCTTCTTGTTTGTAGTTCTTCTAAGAGTTCTGAATACACGCACCCAGTGGTCGAAGCGGCAACAAGGACTATCAGAGAATTTGTTATTTTATCCGCTGTATGTCCTTTGCTTCTGTTTGCCCCTTGATATCTTGTACATCACAAATCTGGGTTGCTCACAAATCTGGGTTGCTGCATTCAGTCGAGCTGCCATGCACGCCACCAGTGGCTAAGAATGTGCTGTTCTTAGTCACCCGCTTCAACTTTTTAGCCTCTACCTCTTTCTAACTTTTGGTCTTCTGATTTGTCTTTGTCTTCACATATCTGACCTGTTGTATTGTTCTGAGCCTGTTTACTTTGTTGACAATGCACGCTATCCGCGGAAGGATTATTACCTGCCAAATATTTTCTTGCACTTCTTCATGGATACTTCCTGGCCCTGGTCCGTCCTTCCCATGAAATGTCCTGGTTCTGATTGTTCTTTAATTCCATTCCTCAGGACCTGGCTGTTTCGCATTGTTGCCTGATGCGTGCCCTTGCGGGGCTTTGGGCAGAGGGGGGTTCTTCTGTTTTATGATCTTAATTCTTTATTGAGCAGTTTTTGACTTTGATCTTCTTCTTCTTCTCTTCTTGCTTGATTCCCCTTCCACACGTCCCTCCTCCTGAACTCTGTTGTCCCCGACAGGCTTTTTGTGGCGACGTGAGTACGTTTGTATGGCTGCTTGCTCTCTTTTATTCAGCAAATTAGCATGATATATCATAAATTCCTTCCACTGGCTTGACTTCACTCCATCCTTTGGTGCTTGTCGGTGATCCACAAAAAAGCTAGTTTCATAAGCCACTAGACATGCATTCAGGTTCGAAGTCATCTTGACAAAAATTTCTGAATCTATTTCGAAGAAGCCAATGAAAAATGCTTCTTCAAAAGTCTGCATGTATGTTGACAGCAAAAACATAAGTCGTGAATAATAGGCCATAAGTGTTAAGCGGCTCGGGATGGTAGAAAGATAAAAAATGAGCACTTCAGATCCTTGTGTAATGCCGATGAAGTTAAAAAATGTATATTTTGCATGCTGGAAGACTTTAATGACTGTAAGGAGCATGCTAAAAATCTTATTGGTCATTTTAACTGCTAAATCAGGTACCGTCGCATATCTTGCAATCCAAAATTCCATTGTTTTTACCATGTACTCTTCCGTCGGTAGGTAGTTATGTTGTGGACTGGGTAATAATGGATAATTCAGCCACTGATTATTTATGCTTCCCTGGCGCTGTCCTTCCCAAAATTGTGACCAGAAGTGTCTGCGGGGTACTGGGCAAAATGATGGATTTACCTGAAGTACATAGGGTGATGCTTCTTTTCCAAAACTTTGCGCCTCCATATGGGATTGGCCTTTTCGAATTCTTCCTGAGTATACGTGAATGTATCTTGGCTGAGTTGGAGGTTGTGGTCCGGATCTTTATTTGTCGTCTTTATATACTGCCGTGTTTGCTCTTTTAGTAGGCCGTATGGTACATTAAAAGGCTTCAGAATTTGATCCAAGTTTTTGCTCTCGATTTTAGCTTCCTTCATGACTTGGATTATTTGATCTTCAAATTCAACAGTAAGCTGGGACATCAGTAGTGCCCTTTCTGGTCGGCTCAGTTCTGCAATGTCCCGATTATAATGTTCAATTTGGATCTCCTGTTCCTCCCTTATTGGTGAATGATATAAGGGGGGAGAGAGAGGACATACCTCAGTCTCCTCAGTAGCCTCTGCGGATTTTGGAACTACTGGTGTCCCCTCTATTGCCTTCTGCTCGGCCGCTCTTGTAGTTGCTTAATCATCTCATCTTTTTGCTTGATTTCTTCATTGGCTTTAGCAATAGTGTCCTTGTGTTTGAGAAGTTCTTGAGCAACAATATCAAGGTGATCAGTGTCTTCTTTACATTGTAGATAGCAATTCTCAGCCTTTTTCCATATAGTCCTTAGAGCTGTGGTGTCCTCCATGTACCTCTTTTCCCATTCGGCAATGGTTGCCTGCATCCTGCTTGAGCTCATTTTCATACTTAGCCATCTTTTCCTCTAGTTCCTTGATGTCTTTTTCTGGCTTTTCCTGAACATCTATGGGCGGATCGCTTAGAAGAGCTGTCATTAGTGCACTACTGGCTTGAGCTCAGCGATGTCAACATTCAATCATGTTCTAGGTATGCTTGGAGCTTCTCCAGTTTGTACATCTTTTCCCTGCTCTATATGGAGGGTTTCGTTGTGGGGTTGTTTGATTTGTAGTTGTATTTTGGGTTCTTTTCTTTCTTCATCCAAATCAATAACTTTTGTGGCGCTCCCTTGAAAAGTGACATCCATTGGGGAGGGTTCTGCCACAACCCTTATCAGAGTGAAGGGTTCTGATTCTTCGACTGTAGCTTCTTTAGTCTCTATCTTTGGTATCTTGATTGAAACTTCCCCTGAAAGTGTTGTCTCCTTGATTTGAATGGTGGAAGCCTCATTGATTTTGATGACATGTGTTCCTTCCTTATTTGCTTCCTTGTCTGCGGTGTCTTGATCTGGTTGGACAGTGGTGTCCTCCACCTTCATTCCTTGTTCTTCTTCATTGTAATTGACTGCATTCAATTCCTCCCATTGTCCATCATCCTTTGATTCACTTTGAATATCCACATTCAATAAGGATGTGTCGGGCTCTTCTCGCGTATCCAAAGATGAGCTTGAATTATCCAACCCTAATTCTCTGTAGCGGTGGACTTTGGTGAGCTTCTTTTTAGCTTCTCTCTCTTGTTGGTGGTAATGGTGCCCTTGCACAGGTAGATTAATTTCTTTTGTATATTTGTGTGTATCTTCCAGGGCTTTAGTTAATTCTTCCTCAGTAATAGGCCTTTTCTCTGTAATCTTTGTCTTTGGAAGTGCGTGTGCCCTTTTCATGGCGGGAACTTCTTCTGCTACTTGCTTTACCTCCCTGAGTCTCTTTGTGCCTCTCATTCTCGGTTGAGAGCTGGTTTTTGCTTCTTCAACAATCTTGACTCCTCTTTTCTTTTTGGAGACGGTGGCTACTTTGGCATACTTAGCAATGGCAGTCGATGATGGCATTTCTTGCAGATGCTCTCTAATGCCTAAACCATGGTAGATCAATATTGTCAGAGCTACACTGCCATTAAGGAACTTCTTGCTGTTCCATTGCTTCTTTGCCTCAAATAGTCTTTCCTGTATGTAAGGAGTTAGATTAATTTGATTGCCAATTTGCTTGGTGGCATGTGAGAGTAGCTGAACAATGATCTTCTGCGGAGCCGTGTATCAATGCATATTGGGAAAGCAGAAGTGCTGGTGGATGAGTCTCACTTCCTCTTCTATGTCCACCCTATTGATATCTGTAAAAGTTCTGGTCTTTGCCCCTCGACTCTCTTCTTTCACTATCGTGTTGCCATCTTTTACTCTAGCCTCTGGCACCAATGGGTCATGTAGTGCTGGTTGTAATGTGTTCATGACTTGTGTGCATCTTTGAAAGTCAGGCTTGTAGATCGGCAGTTTGAAGTATTTGTGTATGCCCGCTTTCTTCATGATGTCGATCGTAGATGGGAGTTCATGCACCACTCTAAAATCTTGGGACATGATCGAAAGTTGATGATCTGTATCCATGATTTTGATAGTCGCCAGGAAGATATACTCTGCAGCCGGTTGATCTTCTCTAAACCAATGTCCCTTTGCTTTGGTGATACTCTGAAGAGGGAATTCCAATACTTCCTCTTGAATTGTTGGTTCAGAATCTTCAGAAGCCATCTTCACTTGTAAGGAAAAGTGCATTAGCTTCAATAGAAAACCTAGCAATTGTGCAGTGCATTGCAGTGACATGTCGTCGTTCCATCACTCCGTTTCCCTTGATTTTAGGAGTGAGATCTCTTACCACATCTTTTTATTTCTTTTCCTGAAAGAAAACAAGTATTAGTATAGCCGAAGCAGTTATTTATTTACATATTATGTCCATTCCTAAGGAAGTTGAAGCTATGACCTAATCCCCATTGGAGGATGTGCACCACTAACTTCATTACGTACATCAAGTGCCAAATGCTTGGCCTTGTAATGTGGCCCTATTATGCATAATTTTGGTGCATTCGATACTTCATGAGTGCAATTGGAATCTTCATTGTTCCGATGGTCCACTCCTTGCAATTGCTTTGGTTTCCAAATCCATTTCGTGGTCGTGTTGATAGGCCGTTTCTGTATTTTGGTCCCTCGAGCTTCATGTGCTCTCTGTGTTTCTTCTAATGTCCTAGTGATAGAGGTTTTGCTCTTCCTTTTTCTAAGACGAATCTGTCTTCGCTTTCTTGTCCAAATGTCTCGTTGTAATGCACCCTCCTGTTTGCTTATCTCTTGCTTGGCTGCTTGTTTGACCTTCTTGGGAATCCATATCTGTTGTCATGCTCTCTGGGCTGCAATCAAAGGCTTAGGGAGCCATACCTACAAGAGTCTTTTTGTTTTAGATTTCTGTGAAGTTGACTTCTTGTTCTCCTTTTTCTCCTCATGAGTTGGTGTTGACACCTCTGATTTCTGCACTTGATCCTTGCGTACCCATTTGAATTTGATCATTCTTTGATGTGAACATCTGAGTGTTGTTTTCCACATTGGTGATCCTTCTATCATGTGAGAAACTCCATGAGAGTTGGTTTCCTTAGTGTATGGCCGTTCACCATTTGAATAGGATGATTTCACTTCTTCCTTGGACACATTAGGGTTTGAGCTTTCTGCTTCTTCTAGATTCGTTTCTGAGGTATTAGGGATAGAATCATGCTCTGCGTGCTCTTCGTTGAGTTATTTCTCATTTCCAAGGGCTTTCGGTTTTGGTGAGGGCTTCTCTCCTAATAGACTAAAGATTTCCTTGTGCCCTATCTTGGCTGAAATATATCCTTGCGCTAGGTGGATGCTTACTTCATTCTCAATGATCCAATCCTATCCTAGGATCAAGTCTTCTATTAAATCTTCATCCTTGCATACTAAGACTCGTTGTTCCATGGAAGAATTTCCTAGGTGGAGGGATACATTCGATGATTTGACCTCCAATTCCTATCATATGAGCTTTTCATGGGAGTCATAATCGTTTGTAGATCTCGTATGACCGTATTTCGTATGCAACTGAATCCTGCTCCTGAGTCTATCAAGGCATCTATCATCTCCCATGCATTCGATGATTTGACCTCCAATTCCTATCATATGAGCTTTCGTGGGAGTCATAATCGTTAGCAGATCTCGTATGACCTACATTGTATGCAACTGAATCCTGCTCCTGAGTCTATCAAGGCATCTATCAATTTGTACTCTATCCTGCCAATCCCTAGGTTTAAATAAGGCTATGACATGTGGGCATTCATCGTGTCAGACTCATGGACTTGGTAATTAGCCATAGGGATAGGCTCTTCTCCTTGGAGATACCATTCATCTCTTTGCCTAATCCATTCTTTCCGTTTCTTGATGCGTTCTAGGGCTTCTTGCCGTGCCTCTTCTCTAATCCGTTCTTCCTCTTTCTTCCTATTTTGTGCACCTACTAGACGTGCTAACATTTGATCCGTCAATGGCTCCATGAACTGTTTTACTCTACATCCGCTTATGTAGTTAGGAAGAATGTCTCCATCTAAAGTGGCTAGATTAACTGCTCCACTAGTCGAGATCCGCTTAATGATTAGAGGTCCATATCCACACTTTTGTAACTTCTTAGCATGTTGCTTCAAGGTGTAAACCAAGACTAGGTCTCCTTCTTTAAGTTCTTTTTCTTTTATGTGTGCATCATAATATGCCTTTTGTCTTCTCTTTGCTGCATATATTCTTGCGACAGCCTACAACCTAGTTTCATGCAACTTCTCAATTTGGTCTAGTTGTTGGGAGAATTCATGTCCGGTCCATTTATACTATTGGGCTACTCTCAAGGTGGGTATTAAAAAATCAATTGGCAAAATTGCATTCTGACCGTACACTAAATTGAATGGGGTTAGTTCCAATGGAAGGCTTGTATGCGACTCGGAAGGCCCAAATTGCATGATGCAATTGTTTGTCCCAGTCAGACCTCCCATTATTGACAATCTTTGTCAATAACGTGCATAATACCTTATTGGAACTTTCTGCTTGACCATTGGCTTGGGGATGGTATGGGGCTGATTTTTTGTGGATCACTAAAAACTCATTCATTAGAGATTCTATTACCTCATTGATTGTTGAAGAAGCACTCACGAATTTGGCATCCAGACAAAAAAAGAAGGGGAAGTAGAAAAGACAAGAGAAGCAGAATTAAAGAAGCACAACCAAACTATACAACGTGCAGAATAAAAAAACCGAATCAAGAATTGTAAATATGAGAACAGGACGTGTAACAGAGTAGAGAACAGGGGAGTGCGCATAACACACATAAAGAAGGATCGTGGAGCATACTGAAAGTGAAAGGCGCGAAAGAGCGTGGAAGAATGAAGACTATATATATATCAATCAAGAATCGAGCGAGAAGATGAGAGGAAAAATAGCAGATGCGTAGAGACGCAGAGATACATATATACAGATAGAGAGAGAGATAGAAGACGCCAGAGATCGCGTATGTAGTATAGAAGACGCCATAGATCGCGTATGTAGTATAGAAGACGCCATAGATCGCGTATTTAAAGGTGAATAACAGAAACCTGAAATGTCAAGTATTCATTTGAGAGAGATGGTAATAAGAAACTACTCAGTGTACGAGAGTTTCTATAGCTTGAGTAAGAAGAGGCCAAGCTTGTTTGTATACATCTTCTCTAATAGAAAACACATGTTCATGTGGAAGCTCTACGCGCATTCTTCGTATGAGTAGAATTTTGAATATTCTATGTTAAGGTTAAAGTTAGTTGACAGTTACAGTTTCACCGCGTACTTTCGGTCACTTACGGTTTACTCAATAAACGTGTTTTTTGGGAAGAACCATGAAGTATATCTCGCAGAATAATATAGAGTTTTGTATGAGACATAGCTTATCTTGTAGCTAGAAGTCTCTACTTTATACGGATCAAAGTTTTCGGTGAAATGGATATGCACACACAGTACAAAGTCGGACCGAAAATAGCACTCTGAACTGATGAAATTTTCCTCTAAACTTCAGGAAGAGTTCTGTCAGTAAGGGAAGTTCACTCATCACTTCCTTATTTCACGTATAAACATTTGAAACAATTACGAACAGAATTGAAGGTCATTCCGGTAAGATTTCGGTGAATTTCGGTGACAGTCTAGTAACAGTCCGGTGAAGTTTCGGTGGAATTCCAAGAGAATTCAAGGCACAATCTAATAGAGTTTGAGTGGCAGAAGCCATGTTAAGCTACTGTTGATTATAGAGGTGTTCTAACATCACTGTAGTTTAACACTAATTCGGTGGCGCAACGAATTTCCGCAGGCTTGATAAGGTTCGAGTCTTTGCTGCGGCAGACGGGTGGTATTGGAAGCTTACTACTATCAGAGGTATAAAAGCGGTACTACCGAAGACATCGACCACCCCAATAAGTGGTATCAGAGCAGGCTAATCACCACAACAAGTGGTATCAGAGCCGATTAATCACCACAACAAGTGATATCAGAGCTGTGAAATCTAACAAGAGGTGTCAGAGCAAAGAAAGAAAACAAGAAGATCATGGCAGAACATGTCTCTATTGACAAGCTGGACAGAGATAATTATCCCGCATGGGTAATGTGCATGGACGCCTTACTTATGAGTAAGGACTCAATGATGTACGTGACCGGAGAAGAAAAGAAGCCGACCTTTGAAGTCAACATACAACCAAAGGAAGAAGAATTGGAAGCCTTGAAGCTGTGGCAGAAGAAAGATGCAACGGGAGAGCATATATTTATAGTACTATTACAGATTATCTACTACCGCATATTAGAGGCCTGGAAACATCGGAGGACATATGGAGTGCGTTGAAGGACCATTTCCAAAATACTACGAAAGCGAGGAAGGCTAGCTTATGGTCCGAATTCACAACGTTCAAAAAGAAGTCGAACCAAAGCATTAGTGACTATGTTACTAAAATGAAGGATCTAGCAGACAGTCTTGGATCCATAAATGAAGATGTCGAAGACCACAGATTGATAGCACATGCTCACAGGTTTGAGAGGAGATGAAAGGTGGAAACCTTTTGTACTTTCAACTGAACTCTCTTTAAATCATTTTGTTCCAGATTTAAATCAGTTGCTAGGATTGATGCTCACATATGAGCAAGACCTGAAAGGAGATGGAGGTAAAGGACAAAGCTCTGCAATGTACATGAAGAACAAAAAGAAAGGAGATAAAGGTAAGTCAAAAGATGAAGAAGAGTCGAGCTCTCAGGTTTATTATGCTAGAGGCAAAGGCACTGGTAGAGGAAGAGCAAGAGGCTTTGGAAGAGGAAGAAGCAGTCAAAATATCAACAAGAAAGCTTGCTGGATTTTTTGTGGACTCAGTAATCATCTAGCCCATGATTGCTAGCACAATCAACAAGGATCAAATCAGAACAGTAACAGTAGAAGCAGAAGCAGAAGATATCAAAGAGGTAGACAAAACCAAAGAGGAGGCTATGGCAGAGGTGGAACAAGAAGTTGGGGACAAAATCAATCCTACAACACCACCTACAACAACTACACAAATGACACTAAGAATGAAAGTCATACGTCATTGATGATGAACTCAATCAGCACATCAGATAACGAAGACCTGAAGGTATTTTACATTGATTCTGGATGTTCTAATCACTTGTCAGGAAATATAGAACTAATATCAAAACTGGAAAAAGGTAGTTTGTGTCACACTGTTCAAACAGGTGACAATACAAGACATAATGTTCATTCAATTGGAAAAGTGAAGTGTAAGAGTGGAGCAGATTTGCTAACCAATGTTTTATATGTTCCGACAATACCAAAAAATTTGATCAGCGTAGGACAGATAGTTGAGAAAGGTTTTCAGGTCAGATTTACAAATAAAGGAGTATTTGTAGAAGATCCCGAGAACGGATACAACCAGATCGTCTCTGGTAAGAAAGAAGACAGACTCTTTACTTTAAGAGTACAAGGGAACATTGGCCAAGCATTGCTCACACATAATGAAAAGGTGATTACAGAACTTGATCTCTGGCATAAGAGATTAGGTCATTTCAATGAAAAAGGAATTAAAGCCATGATAGCAAATCAGTCAGTATTGGGATTACCGAATGTACAGAATCAACATATGATTCACAAATGCGAAGCATGTCAGATGGGAAAAGCCCACAAGTTACCTTTCTAGAAGAAAGGATTCAAACATGATGGAGTACTTGAACTCATACATACAGATGTATGGGGTCCAACAAAAGAAGGATCGATCAGCGGCTCAAGGTACTATGTTTTATTCATTGATGATGCTACAAGATGGATAACGTTATATGTCTTAAAAGAAAAATCAGAAGTATTTGAAGCCTTCAAGCATTTTCATGCATACACTGAAAGACTCATAGGACGAAAGCTTAATAGACTGAGGTCTGATGGAGGGGGAGAATACTTCTCCCGAGTTCAATGATTATCTTTGGAATGCAGGTATCAAAAGAGAAATAACTTGCAGGTATACACCGCAACAAAACGGAGTAGCAGAAAGAAGGAACCGAACTCTAGTTGAGTTTGCACGAGCCATGTTAAACGAGAAGGGTTGTCCAAATTATCTTTGGGCTGAAGCAGTAAACACAACGACATACTTGGTAAACAGATTACCATGTACAACTTTAGATGGAATGACCCCTTATGAAGCTTGGTGGGGAAAGAAGCCAGCACTTGATCACTACAAAGTGTTTGGATCAGTCGCTTATGCTTATGTACCGTCTCAACTCAGACATAAGCTTGAACCGAAAGCATTGATGAACAGAAAAGCTGGTATACAGATCAAAGTCATACAACTGAAGAATTTGAAGAAGAAGTAAGAAGAAAAGAAAAAGGAAAATCAATTGTGCAGGTGAATAGAGATGAAGATCATATGCAGGCGACTACGTCCAGGATCGGATCAGGTATAAGAAATGGAGATGAACAGGGATTTGATGAAGACGTGTATTCAGATACACATGAAGATTTTGAACCAAGAAGGTCAAACAGGAATAGAAGACAACCAGAAAGGTATTCCTATGATACCTCGTATATAACTCAGAAAGACTATGCATATATGGTCAAAGATGATGAAGAACCTCAGAGCTATGCTGAAGCTAAAGGAAAGAAGCAATGGAAGAAGAGTTTATAGCACTAGAGGAGAACCTGGGAGCTTGTTCCTAAACCAAATGGTAAGAAAGTAATTGGAAGTAGATGGGTTTACAAATTAAAGAAGCTTGCAGATGGAAGGATAGCCAGATATAAGGCTAGACTGGTAGTCAAAGGCTATGCTCAGACGCATGGCATAGATTACGACGAGACGTTTAGTCCGGTGGCAAAGATGTCAACCATAAGGACAGTAATTGTTATAGCAGCATCAAAAGGATGGAAGCTAAGTCAGCTAGACATCAAGAATGCATTTCTGAACGGATATATATCAGATGAAGTTTACATGGAGCAGCCTGAAGGGTTTGTAAGCTCCTGATACCCAAAATTTGTGTGCAGGTTAAGAAAAGCACTTTATGGACTAAAGCAAGCTCCAAGAGCTTGGAACTACAGACTCGTGAAGTATCTAAACAAACTTGGATACCAAAGTTCAAAGGCAGATGCAAGTCTACTCATTAAAAGAACAGACGAAGGAATGATCTACATTTGCATTTATGTAGACGACATAATAATTACAGGTACCTCAGATGCAGGAATCACAGAGGTGAAGAAACTGCTTGAAAAGGAGTTTAAGATCAGTGACCTAGGAAAGTTGTCATACTTTCTTGGAATGGAATTCACTTATACAGACCACGGCGTATATGTATCACAAGAAAGGTATCTTCTGAATATATTGAAGAAATTTGATATGCAGAGTTGCAGAGAAGCTTCAACACCACTTGAAGCCAATCACAAACTCAGTAAATATGATGGCGCAGATTACAAAGATATGACAAAGTATCAGTCGTTAGTAGGTAGTTTGATTTATGCTACACTAACGAGACCTGACTTGAGTTATGCAGTGGGAGTTTTATCACAGTTTATGCATTGTCCGAAAGACCCACATTGGATTGCAAGTCAAAGAGATCTCAGATATATAAAGAGAACTATTAAGGAAGGATTATACTATCCTTATACGTCAGATATAAATTTGAGAGCCTATAGTGACTCAGACTGGGCAGGTAACCAGGATGACAGAAGATCAACACATGGGTATATGATATACCTAGGAGATAAGCTAGTAGATTGGTGCTCGAAGAAACAGCACACAGTGGCTTTATCATCAACAGAAGCTGAATACAAGGGACTGGTAGAAGCAGCTAAAGAAGTGATATGGATGCAGACCTTGCTCAAAAGCTTGGGCATTGATCAAGGTATACCAATTATACATGGAGACAATATGAGCTCTCTATATCTTGCAGCGAATCCGGTGTTTCACGCAAGAACAAAACACATAGAGATTCAGTATCATTTCCTGAGGGAAAAGGTAATGGAGAAGGAGTTACAAATTGTATACACTCCAACAAAAGATCAGATTGCAGATATGCTGACGAAGAGTTTGGATGGAACAAAGATAAACAAATTCAAAGAAAAGGCAGGTATAAAAGAAAGAAAGATATATGAAGACCGGAAGATGCAAATTAGTGATTGAGGGGGAGCTGTTGAAGAAGCACTCACGAATTTGGCATCCAGACAAAAAAAGAAGGGGAAGTAGAAAAGACAAGAGAAGCAAAATTAAAGAAGCATGACCAAACTGTACAGCGTGCAGAATCAGAAAATCGAATCAAGAATTGTAAATATGAGAACAGGACGTGTAACAAAGTAGAGAACAGGGGAGTGCACATAACGCACATAAAGAAGGATCGTGGAGCGTACCGAAAGTGAAAGGCGCGGAAGAGCATGGAAAATGAAGACTATATATATATCAATCAAGAATCGAGCGAGAAGGTGAGAGGAAAAATAGCAGATGCGCAGAGATGCAGAGATACAGATACACAGATAGAGAGAGAGATAGAAGACGCCAGAGATCGTATATGTAGTATAGAAGACGCCATAGATTGCGTATGTAAAGATGAATAACAGAAACCTGAAATGTCACGTATTCATCTGAGAGAGATGGTAATAAGAAACTACTCAGTGTAGGAGAGTTTCTATAGCTTGAGTAAGAAGAGGCCAAGCTTGTTTGTACACATCTTCTCTAATAGAAAACACATGTTCATGTGGAAGCTCTACGCGCATTCTTCGTATGAGTAGAATTTTGAATATTCTATGTTACGGTTAAAGTTAGTTAACAGTTACAGTTTCACCGTATACGTACTTTCGGTCACTTACGGTTTACTCAATAAACGTGTTTTTCGGGAAGAACCATGAAGTATATCTCGCAGAATAATATAGAGTTTTGTATGAGACATAGCTTATCTTGTAGCTAGAAGTCTCTACTTTATACGGATCAAAGTTTCCGGTGAAATGGATATGTACACACAGTACAAAGTCAGACCGAAAATAGCACTCTGAACTGATGAAGTTTTCCTCTAAACTTCAGGAAGAGTTCTGTCAGTAAGGGAAGTTCACTCATCACTTCCTTATTTCACGTATAAACATTTGAAACAATTACGAACAGAATTGAAGGTCATTCCGGTAAGATTCCGGTAAATTTCGGTGACAGTCCAGTAACAGTCCGGTGAAGTTCCGGTGGAATTCCAAGAGAATTCAAAGCACAGTCTAATAGAGTTTGAGTGGCAGAAGCCCTGTTAAGCTACTGTTGATTATAGAGGTGTTCTAACATCACTGTAGTTTAACATTAATTCGGTGGCGCAGCGAATTTCCGCAGGCTTGATAACGTTCGAGTCTTTGCTGCGGCAGACGGGTGGTACCGGAAGCTTACTACTATCAGAGGTATAAAAGCGGTACTACCGAAGACGTCGACCACCCCAATATTGATGAAGTGCGTTCCTCGGTCACTCACAATCTCAATTGGTAATCCGAAACGAGTGAATATATGCTCAAAAAGAAACTTAGCCGTGGTTTGGGCATCGTTCTTTCTAGTAGCTTTTGCCTCTACCCATTTTGTCAAGTAATCTGTGGCTACTATGATATATTCGGCATATGACCCTTTGGCCGGTGGGTTAATGGGTCCTATGAAGTCAATACCCCATTTAGAGAATGCTCTCACACAAACCATAGGTCTCAATGGCATGTCATCTCTCCGAATTGGGTATTTAGCCCTTTGGCATGTCTCGCAGCTTCGTACATGTCTCCACATCCATATGTAAAGTTGGCCACCACAAGCCAGCAAAGAGGATCATTTTTATGGTTCTCTCGGCTGAAAAATGACCTCCCGCTGCACCTGCATGTGCCATCTCTAATACGGGTAAATACTCTCCTTCATGCACACATAGCCGTAATTGGTTGTCTTTTCCTCTTCTAAACAATTGTCTTCCCATAAGTACATAATCCTTGCTCATTTCTTCTAGGGATCGTTTTCTTGCCAAGCTAACTCCTTCCTCGTGTTCTCTTGTCTTCAGAAAATTTACCAGTGTCTTTCTCCAATTGGGTGCTATCGTTGAGAAGGGTATGGATGTATGATCCTCGAGGATGATCTCCTGGCATTCTGCACAGTTACTCACATAGCCATGGACATCTTTAGGCATGTCTAGCCAGTATACTCCTAATCGCTTTAACTCCCTAATAGTTTCATGAGTTCCTTTGTGTGTTCTCCATTTGTTCACATGTGCTTGTTCAATCAGTTTCAATTGTTCATCCTCCTCAACACATGTCAGCAATACACCATTGGGTTCCTTATAGTACACACTTCCGGCAATAATGTGCAAATTCCTTGATTGGAGAATTTCCTTTTTCTCTCCTTATTGATTGAGTGTTGTGGTCCATGAGTAAGTATAGGAATTAGTTTTTCCCACTTTGGACAAACTTCTAGATTAAACAAATAAGTGTCTGGCAGATCATCGGGTACTCCACTTGGTGGTTCTCCGTGTGTTAACCTAGAAAGGTGATCTGCTCTTACATGCGTGTTCCCCTTTTTCACTATCACTTCAAAGTCGAACTCCATCAATAGGAGGAACCATCTTACCAATCTTCCCATGTTACAGGGCTTATTGACTAGGTACAATAAAGCTTGATGGTCTATGAAGAACTTGAATTTATTGGCTAAGAGATAGTGTCTAAATTTCTTCACTGCATAGACCATTCCCAATCCTTCTCGTTCGGTGGTGGTATAATTTCTCTCCGCTTGATTCAGTTGTCTACTCGCATAGGCAATTGGGTATCTAGCTTTCCTTCGTCTACTGGTTGGGCTAAGATACAACCTATTGCGTAATTAGAAGCATCAACATGAAAATGAAAAGGCTTGTTCCAATTCGGTGTTTTCAAAATTGGAGCCGTGCAAAGCCTCTTCTTTAACTCATTGAATGCCTTCTCACATTCCTCTATCCAAGTGAATTGAGTTAAGAGTCCATACAAGGGTTTGGCGATTATGGCATACATGTGAATGAATCGACGGTAATATCCACAATGTCCCATAAATGCTTGCACCTCTTTCACATTCTTAGGTCTAAGAAGCTCTAAAATGACCTTAGTCTTGTCTTGATCCGTGGAAATCCCATTTCTAGAGACTATGTGTCCTAAGATCTTCCCTTGTCGTACCATGAAGACACACTTCTCTAGGTTTAAGCAGACTCTGTACTGTCTGCATTTATTAAATATCTTTCTCAACTCAGGAATGTGATCTTGTCTTTGATTGGAATATGTACAGAGGTCATCTACATACACTTCCATGCTCTTTTTCAGGAATTCCTTGAAAACATGACACATCAATCGTTGGAAAGTAGCAGGCGCATTAGTGAGTCCAAAAGGCATCACTCGGAAAGCATAGACTCCCCATTTGGTCGCGAATGCGGTCTTATGTTGATCCTCAGTAGCAATAACTACTTGGTTGTATCCAGAGAATCCATCTAAGAAGCTATAAACTTCTTTTCCTGCAACTCTTTCCAATAGATGGTCTGTAATGGGTAATGGGTAGCTGTCACGTATGGTGGCTGCATTGACCTTTTTCAAGTTAATGCACATTCTCAGTTTTCCGTTCTTCTTAGGCACCACTACTAGTGGTGATACCCACTCGGTGTGTTCTATTTCATATATGAATCCTGCCACTAGTAGCTTGTCTATTTCTTCCTTAATTTTAGCAGCATAGACCTCAATGTATGTATAAGGGCATTGTTTCGATGGTTTTGCATCTGCCGTCATTGGTATTCTATGAGAACAAATCAAGGGTTCCACACCCTTGAGATCCTTATATGTCCATGCAAATACATCTTGATATTCTCGGATCAATTGTATTAGCTCTTCTTCCTCTTCTACTGACACATCTTTGCCTATGTATGTGCATCTTTCTTCTCCATCTTCCACTGTCACTCTGATCTTTTTTGTTTGTTCTTTGTTGTCGTATGCTTCTCCGTCTCGAGCCTCTCGTTTAGGCATTTTGAATGGCTACCTTTCTCTCTTCTACTTCATATCTTTTAAAATGTTTAGGAACCTCAAACAGATCTGGATCTGGTCCGATTTTACTCATTCTTTCCTCTTGCTCTCGTACTCTGGGAGTGGCTTCTATTGCCAAAATCTTGGTTGGGTTCTCCTTCTCTCTGGTTCGAATTGTATCTAGCTAGCTCTCTTCTGAATCAAATTCAGGTTCCATTTCTATACTCTCATATTCCTCTTTCCATTCTTTTTCCAAGATTTCTCCTACTTCCACTTCTTGAAGGACAACCATGTAGAAATTCACATCATAGCCTTCTTCATCTATGCACTCGTTCATAGTTAGGACTTCCTCATTCACACACACATCTAGGGTGGCTAAGATTTCCATCCTCCATGAGGTTCAAAGGTCTCATCAGGAAAGATTTGAGGTATGTACTGTGGGTCCTCTATAGATTGGTAGTTAGGACGTCCTATTGGCCACAACTGTCTTTTATTATCCTTTCTTGGCTTCTTTACACATCCATAACTGTGTGTCCTCATGCATCCACGATTCATCGCTTGAAACAGCGCTATGAATAGACAAGTCATCTTCCTCCTTGTGTATGGGGTTCCATTGTAGTGGAGGGACATCTCGATATGCAAATGTATGTAAGTTTATCTTGGTAGTGTTTCCTTGATATTGCAGGTATAATGAATCTCTTCCCCAATCTTGCACTACCCGCATTTGCCTCATGAAAGGTCGTCCTAATATCATCTCGTAGTTGTTAGCCTTTTCAAATTTACAGATGGCTAATGTGTGTTCAAACTCAACTCCACATGTGGTTAATTTGATCCTTTCTAATATTCCCAAGGGTTTCTCTACATGACCGTCTACTAATTGGAGCTTCATGCGTGTGGGCCGTAAAGCAGGCTTTCCCCATTTCTCCCAAATCTCCTTGGTGGCAATCCCACTCCAGCTCCTGTGTCTAGTATTGCCTTGGTCATGTACCCGTTGTAAGTGACAGGTAGACACGTATTACCTTCGTCCCCTCCACTAAATTCTCCCACCTTATCAACCGGGATTTGCATTTTAGATGGACTTTCTTTTTCCTTGTTTTCCTTTTCATCGTTCTCTTGTACTAATTCCAGTTGACTCACTAATTGTTTCCATAGTTGTGGTTTAACCTGAAGTAATTCTTCCACAGTCAATTTGCATTGTACTTTTGTCTTCTTAAGTTCCGTTAGACTGTGTGAATTCTTTTCTGAGTTTTCCTTTCCTTTTCCATGTACTGTGGGTGCTCGTATTATCATAGACTCCTTTTCGTATTCTCCCATGTAATTAGGCAAGGTTGAAATGCTCTGGGTTTCTTCTCTATTTTGGTTGAGTCTTGATACTTCCTCATATACTTCTTCCAGGTTGGGATTTGGTTGATAAACTTCTACATCTATTTCCTCAAAGGGAGGCTTAGTCACTCCATTCTTCTTCCATTGTTCTTTTCGGATTCTATTCTATAATTCCTTTGGCCAATCAGCTTCCAAGTCAGGTATGGTTGACATCGGTTCATCTTGAGTTTTCACTCATTCACATTTGTCCTCCCTCCTTCTAAGTCTTTATCCTTAGATTTGGTATACTCTTTGTATTGATCATCTGCTATCCTCGTCTCTGGTAGAGCTGGGATAGTCTTCTCTAGGGTTGCTTGTGCAACCTCTATAAGTTTTCTGCATATAGCAAGCCTCTCATTTTCTAATTCTCCTTGTGGGTAAAGTTTTTCATGCTGCTCCACATTCGGTCCAGTTTTAATTCTAGCTTGGTAAGCTTTCAGCCACATGTCTAGGTCGTCTGCTTTTGGATTAGCTAGAATTGATCCTGGTTTCTCTGCTTCTCGGATAAGCGGTGAAATGGGAATTTCTTCCCGAATCTCTGGTTCTTTATGCTTCTTCTTACTACTTATTTGTTTCTTATTGTCCTGACTCTTGTTTTTCATCCATTTATCTTTGAGATTTTCTCTTCTTTCCTTCCATTTTTGTGCTTTTGTGTTTTGGGTACTCTCACGTGGGTCCTCAGAATCTTCAACTATTTGAATTTTGGGACTTACTGTTCTATTGCTCTCTCGTTCCTGTTCTGGTTGTTTTCCTTTTTGTTCTTTTGTTTGAGCTCTTGTAATGGCCTTGAAAGGCACCGTGTATTCCCTATCACCTCCCGGTGCTTCTATCACTTCAATTACATTAATGGTTGCAGTCTCTTGGACTTTGGTTGGATTTTTAGGGCAATCTCTGAAAAGATGTTCCTTTCCGCAATTATTGCAATATCCTTCCCAAGTCCTAGGGGGTGGTGGATTGTAAGGTCGAGGACATTCTCTAATGAAATGGTCTCCTCCGCATCTATAACAAGGTCCTCTAGGCACAGGTGATCTAATGGGTGGTCTCACGGGTGGTTGTGCTTTATGTGCAATATACATTAAAGTTGCTACCTCAATGTTCCATAAGCCTGATCATAACCTTCATATCCATAATAAGCCGAATCATATGCTGGTTCGTATTTTAACAAGTTGGCTTCATAGGGATAGTAATCTCCTGGGGGCAACTCATATCCAGGGTTTGCCAATTCTATACTGGTCATCGTTGAGGCTGGCACTATGGCCCTTTCCAAATTTTCTTCTGGCTGGGCATACTTTACCGCTACCACTTGTTGTGGTTGTGACAGTTGTGGTCCTAACACTGGTTGGGGCGGTGGATATGGTACTTGCTCGTATGGCCTCGGTGCTCCTGTTGGTGTTGGATAGGGATTGTACTTGGACATCTCTCTGCCTGGCTCTCTAGGTGGATATCCATATGGTCGATACTGAGGTGGTTGCAAAGGTCGTGCCTGCCTATTGAATGGACAATTTTCTGTGGTTTGGTTGGTGTATTTTTGTTCTATGTGGAAGTACAAGGCAGTCCCTTGTTGGATCTGTCTGTTATAAGGATATGTCTGATGTGCACAAGCTCCTCCTCATACACACATGTGTGTGGGGTGATCTCCTCCACATAGACTACATCTTCGTAACATGGGCACTCTGAATGCTAGGTGTTGGTAATTTTTTTGTCCTTGGACTCCCAATTTCTTTGCTACCAGCTCTGCTAATTCCTCCACATTACTGGATTTGGAAGTAATAGTACTCCAAGAGTCCTCTGATTTAGTGGGGCTGGGCGTGCTCTTGAGATCCTCGGCTAGATTGTCTTCTAGGTCAATGCACTCTTGAAGACACTCACTCAGGGTTTGTAATCTCTTCACGTAAACTAACGTTCTTAGGGTTCCATTCGTGAGTCCATCCAAAAATAATGATATCATTTTTTGTTGAGTGGGCCTCTCTGTCGTTGGGCATCTATCAACATACTGATTGAATCTTCGGGTGGCCGTTTTCATCGTTTCATTAGGGTTCTGTTTAAAGCTATGGATTAAAGATGCAGAATTGTGTTTAATCCCTCTCTTAGTGAATTCCCCAATGAATTCCTGAAAAAATTGCTCCATGTTTCCAAATTGGTTGGGGTCTAATGGCTGGAACCAAGTCAGAGCCATTCCTGTGAGGGTGAGTCCAAAAGACTCGTACTGCACGAAGAAGTCGTCTACTTGTTCTGCCCTTAGAACTTGTTTAAATTCAGCAATGTGATCATAGGGTTCTCCCAATCCGTCATAATGATTTCTTATGCATTTGGCCACCTGAATAGGTCTCAATCTTCTCATAGGTTCTGGTGGTCTAGGCATTACAAGGAAGGCAGGAACTACTGGTCTAACCGGGGGTATTCCAGGCTGTCCTCCTATTGGTGGTCATGGTCTTACCAGTGGTTGGTATTGATTACCTACTCCTAGGTGGGTCTGATTGTGTGGTTGCACTCCTGGAGTCGCAAATTGTACATGCATACGGTTTGGAACACTCCGTTGGCTAGTTTGTCCTGACATGGTGTGCTCAATCTCTTATTGGGTTCCAAAGGGATTCTGAGAGGTGGTTGCCTGCTCTCTTTGAGGAAATACAGGCAAACCCATGTATTTCAGTTGAGCCCTATCTATGGCATCAACCAACCAATATCTTCTCTGATTTTTATCTAGTTATGTTATTCTAGTATCGTCTTCTGGATCCTTTAGCTCATAAAATGTCATCGGGCTTTCTTCTCTTCCTTGGGTTGGTGAATCTTTTTGAAGCAATAAGTCCATTCCATGGATCAAATAGACTTCCAATAGGTAGTCGTCTTGAGGTATCAAGTCTCCTCTCAAGACTCGTGTCACTTGGGACCTACCTCTAGGGGTTGTCACTAATTCCTCTTGCTTTGGTCTCCCTAAGTTTTCTTGTCCCACTAACTCTCCCCTTTCATTGATCGAATGGGGAAATTTGGTTACTATGTAGATGTGACCTATCTTGTCCATGTATGCTCCTCCTTCATACTTAACAACCGGTCTGGGCACAATCATTGCATCTATTGAAGTCACAATCCTAGCCACGAATCCGTTTAAGCCATCCAGGTAGATGGGGATCTCCTGGGCATTAGTAGAAACATACTGCAAGGAAGTGCGGTACTCCCCCTCCATAGTGGTTATGAAGTTTCTATTAGGAGCGGGACCTTGCATGTCTTCTGAGGCCATGGGTATCTCCTCCTCTGAGTCACTAGAGGTGTCTGAATAGATCAAGCGATGACTGACCTGAGTGGCACTTCCTACAGAAGATATGACACTTCTTCGGCTACTTAGCACTCTCCCTGACCTCAAGTTCATTCACCCTCCTGAGGCTCTCCAGGTTTCTAAAACTCTCCCTAAGTGGCTCCTCAAATGCCTCAAGTTGCCCTTCAGAAAAGCTTCAAAAGCTTTGGACGATACTGCTTTAGACGATACGAAGATGTCCACGATACGATACTTGAGAACTAGGTGATATGATATCGTAGCCATAGGTGATACGATACCGCTGTTGGGCATGATACGATACTTGTTTTCCTGGCGATACGATACCTATAGGTTCCACGATACGATACCAAAAAATTGGGCGATACGATACTTATGCTCTGGCCGATACAATACCTGGTACTCTCGGGATACGATACTAAAAATCTAGACGATACGATACCTCGTTTTTGGACGATACGATACCAAAAAATTGGGCGATACGATACTTATGCTCTGGCCGATACGATACCTGGTACTCTCGTGATACGATACTAAAAATCCAGATGATACGATACCTCGTTTTGGCCCGATACAATACCTGAATATTTGCAGGATACGATACTGACCTTCTCACACGATATGATATCATAGCAGATGACGATACGATACCGAAATGGTATCGCGATACGACACCGGAATGAGAGACAATACGATATCTAGGGGTTGCACGATACGATACCAATGCAAGCGGCGATACGATACCACCGACTTGTACGATACGATACTGGTATGGTATCGTGATACTAGACTGGACACGATACTATACGATACCAAAAGTGGACCGCAATACGATACCACTTTGGTAAAGTGAGATCGCGATACCAACCCGGCGATACGATACCACGAGTGGTATCGCGATACCAAGGCTGGTAACCGACGATACGATACTTCGATGAGTATCATGATACAAGGGAATTTTTGGTATCGCAATACCAAAACTCAACCGATCGTGATACTCAAGCCAAAATATCTCAAAAATAAAAAGTTTTTGTTGCCCCTTACTCCTCTCTCACCCCTCTTCACTCCTAGCCTACTGTCTCTTTCAAGAAAACTCCAAAAACACACAGTGCCTTCCCGCGATACCGGTCACGCAACTAATCACGTTTTGGTGCACATTAAATGTGTTTTTGTCAATAAAATCTTATGGAGTCTTACCTTAGTGATGTCTTGCTTGCACCTTGAGCTCAACACTTAGCTTTGATAGCTTGCAAAGCACGATACCTCACGCACGATACCGATCACAAGGCTCCGATGATACCAGA
This sequence comes from Ceratopteris richardii, assembly GCA_020310875.1. Taxonomy (NCBI): domain Eukaryota; kingdom Viridiplantae; phylum Streptophyta; class Polypodiopsida; order Polypodiales; family Pteridaceae; genus Ceratopteris; species Ceratopteris richardii. Next base: position 143,866,769 of record CM035439.1, on the reverse strand, counting down.
ATGAATAACAGTGTCAAATGATTTCAAAATTTTGGTTTTTATACTTTTTTGGTGACAGAAACTAAACTACACTAATTTTGGCATTTTTTTGGGATTTTTTGGTGATCTTAGCTTACTCCTACTCCACTCCTCTCCTCCTAACCTAACCCTAATTCTTCCTTCTCTCCCTTCCTACTAACCCTAAAACTAAAAACTCATTACACACACCTCCGGGATGTGAAGTAACAAGTGCTGAAGCAGTAGACTACTTGCCACTAAATCAATTCACTCCTACAAGTACGACTTCATCACACTCGAGCTATAACCATCACGAAGGCACCTTGGCTGAGTGTTCCCCGGCAACGGCGCCAAAAACGTGTGTACCTAAGTGAAGAGGACTTAAGGACTTGTGCCAAAGAGACTATACCTCATTTGCCACACAAGTGCATATAGTGGGAAATTGACACACGCTTACTTGTCAATCCGATCAAACGACCTAACCAAGTGTATGAGGACATGTGCTCACGTGATGGGAAATGAAGTAATTCAGCTTATATGCATGAGAAAAGACTAATCCACCTCTCAAACTCACTAAACTATTGAAAGTGTTTGCCACGATACCACTTACAATAGTTTTTAGTAAATCGAGGATTTCTCCCAGCTCCAAACTCCGAATATAGTCAATAGTGGACTCATTTCGAAGCTCTCGATGAGACGTATCTAGTACAGTGCTTCCACTTGATTCTGACAACCGTACTTCAAGTTATGAACAAAATAGTGAATGGCAGGAAACACCCACACTCACTCCACAACTTCTACAAGCTCACATACACATTACAATAGCTCAAAAATAGTGGGGAGGGGTAGACAACAGTCCTACACACACATTCCAAGCATCACACACACATAGAAGATCAAAGAGAAGATGGAAATCTACAAGAAAGAAGCAATTTCGAAAATCAAGAGCTCTCCTTCTTCACAATGGCAAAAAGTCTTTACAGAGAGTCACAAAGTGACTTATATACATGTGCCCTAAATTTGGTCCTTTCACACAAGAGACCGGCACTTTATTGCTAAAAAGTGAATTTCCTACTAATTTACAAGGAATATTTTACAACAAGTTGGGATTATGCAACTAGACGACTTCTCTAGTGCATTTACATGGCTTGAGGGAATTTCCTAAGACTTTGAAGAAGAAAAATGTGCCTATTAATTTGAAAATTTTGGGGCTCCTCTTTTGTGCTTCTTTGCTCTGCAACACTAGCATAGTTAGAATCTATGTAACCAATAATGGATTTTTTCCTCTACCTAAGCATAGACACTTGTCCTTTGCCACTCAAATATCTCAAAATCATCTTGACTGCTTCCCAATGTTGCTTGCTAGGATTAGACGTATATATGTTCACAACTCCCAATACAAATGTAGTGTCTCATCTCGTAGCTACCATAGCATACATGAGACTACCAATAGTAGACTGATAAGGAATTTTGGTAATCAATTCCTTTTCCTCATCTGATTTGGGGCAACCATCTGTTGGCAGTAGTCAAGGTATCGAAGGACTCACAAGACAAGGAAGTCAAAGAAGGGATTCAGAGCGAAGAGAAAGCACCAGCAGACAAAGTATCAACGAAGATGTGGCAAGTAGGCCGTCCAAAATTTTCCATGAAGTAATACTTCCTATATAGTGAATTTAGTCACTCTACCTCATTGTAAATACCATTTCACCTTTTTGTAACTCCATTTTGTGCAAGCCGAGGAGTCCTTGAGCTTGAGGAGTATTAGAAGTAGCATCATACCAATTTTGATAATTTTTAGACTTCGTTTGAGCCCCCAAATAGGCCGGACACTAGGTCTGGACAGGGTCAAAGCTAGTCAAAAACTATAAATAGAGCTAGAGAGCTCATTTTAGAGGGCAGCTTGTAATAGATTTGAACTTGTATGAGCACTTTTGAAGTAATATAAAAGAATTCCATTGTCTCTCTCTTTGTTCTTGCCGTGTGTGCGCGTGTGTGTATGTGTGTGCATGTTAGTGTGCTTCTCACTCACGCACTTGTGCCATCACTTGTTCGAGGTCTTCACACCATCCTCACGTCTTCCGAGATTGACATGAAAGGAGGTGCTACTCATCATTGAGCTACACCAAATTTTGGCGCCATTGCCGGGGATCGAGCTTTGAGGACGAGCGTGTGATGGTAAGACGTAGAGTTGTGACGTCGGTGTTGTAGGTAATTTCTTTACTTTTCCTTATTTTCCTCTTTCTTACTTCATCTTCATCATCACCATCATCATCCTCACCATATCCGATCTCCATCTCCATCATCACGAAAACTTCAGTTTTTTGATCATATCTCCTTTCCTCTTCCATTTCACTCATTTCACTTGTGAGAGAGAGCAAGAGAGCGCTTTGTGTGCACTGTTTTTGCATGTTTCTTGAGTTTTCTTGCAGGATCTGGCAGTCCCATCATCTCCAGCACGCTGCACCGGTACGGAAAAGCTCAGTCCTGTCTCTGTGTTGCAGACTTCTGTCAATCGCGGTCAACAGAAAATTTGATCTTTTGGTAAAACAAAGTACACCACCTTAATACACAAGATGAGCACATTCCAAATCACTAAAAACACTAAAAAAATTCTGAGTTTCTCTGTCAATCGCGATTGAGACCGTCGATCGTGATCGACAGCCACGATCGACAAACTCTGTCAATCGCGACCGACACCTCTGTCGATCGCGATCGACAGACCCCACGACCGACAGGCCCGACGGACACCTCTGTCAATCGCGATTGACAGGCTTTTTCGGCCAAAATTCTAGGGTTTTTTAATTCCAATTTTTGGGGTGATTGTGGACAAAAAAATCACACATTTAGAGTATTGTGAGGCTTCTACACTAGTAATCTGATAAAAAGTTAGGTTGCCTGTTAACCTGTTTGAACCTTGTTTCAGCCATAGAACCCTGAACTGTCATAACTTCCTCAGACGAAATCCGTTTGCTGTGATTTTTGTTTTGTTGGAAAGCTCGTGGGGACCATACCCAGAGGGAAGTGACCATACCCAGAGGGAAGAAAAACTAAGGGATCTCTAGAATTGTGTTCCATAGAGACATGGTGCAAATTGACATGTGAATTACATGAATGAAAGTGATTTTTTGTGTCATTTGAATCTAAGTCTTGAGCTAACTTTGGGACTTTTACAGGTCCACTGAGAGCACTAGAAGGCATCCAACACAAGGGCATTCCGCAAGCTTGAGAACGGGGTTCTTGAGCACTAAAGATCAAAGGATCAACAAGTGAGGTTGGAATACTATCAATTCCCTCTATCAATTCCTAGCTTAGGCTAAGTGCGAATAGTGCTAGAAGTAAGTCAGGGTGACGATAGGCATCTATCAAGTTGAAGACTACCTAAATACTCAAGTTCAAGCTAAAACATAATCTCTATGTGATCGATAACTTTAAAGGAAAGGAACTTAACATGGAACGATCAACTAAAACAACGGAAATTAACTTAAGTATTCCTGATGACGTGATATCAGACAAGATCATAAACACGATAATCAACTAAAAGGAACCAAGTGACTGATACAAATTGATCGGCAACGAGACTGTACCTTGGGTAAAAAATTGGGATTGCTTAGCTAAGCATATGAACCTTAGATTAGGATGACACCTAGGGAGAGACAGACAGAGTCTTAGGTCTTCAGAGGCTAGTATCAATCATACTGCTAGGTCTTGGGCCCAACAGTTGAGCCATCATTCGTACTACCCTAGCTCTGAGACTAGTGAGTCAGAGATGTCTCAAAGTATGGAGAGACCCACAGGGAGTTCAGGTGTGCCATACTTACATAGGGTAGAAGGCCCCTACAAGACGCAACTGGAATACCTTAGGACCAACCGATTAGGTGCTAGCATCTATGAGGATGGCCTAGGAAGATCTATGGTCCATATCAAAAACCCAGATCAACCTATTGGACTAGAATATCCAGCAGTCAAATTTGAAAATGGAGCATACTTGGACAAAGAAGGAACCATATATGTAGTCACCAGCCACCCAGATAGGACAGACGAATTCGGGAATGTGATCCCAGAGACGGACATAGGTGACCTAGAGCAGGGGAACTTAAGTGGAGAGCCTAAAACACCTCGAGGCAAATCAGTTCTTACTAGAATTATCACGTCAGAGTGGATTCCCCAAGACAATAAAAGCATAGATCTGCTCTTAAACCGAGAGACTGATGAAGCCTTTTGGAGGTATAAGCCTAATCCACCGAATGAGGTAGGGACGATCACGATCTATGAACTCAAAGATCCTGATAGCCCAGGAAAAGTGACCTATTTAGACAATACATAAGAGAGGATCTTTGTGGTTTCAGAACATGGTAGACATGCTTACACTTGGAAGGGTGAATTTATTTTCCCCCAACCAAGATCTAATGTGTCCTATGGCCACCCAGGAGCTGGAACATCCCAAGCTCATGGAGCTCCAAGAGATAGGAATAGAGAAAGACCGGAGGTAAGTTTTGCCAACCCAGTAGGAAGAGAACGAATGCGAGCAGAGACGGATAGAGAAGAAAGAGAGATAACAAGAGTTCCAAGGAACCTAAGAAATGCTGATGATTTTCCTTTGCTAAGGCTGAGGGAACACACCAAAACCTTGACACCTACACAACTGGTTAAGTCCATGAAGAATTACTTCGATGGCACTGAGGACCCATATGATCATGTGGCCGAGTTTAGGCAAGTCTTGAGAGCTGAGCAAGTTGAGGACCTGTTCACACAATACAATGCCTTTGGTCTAACCCTTAGGAACACCACTCTAACGTGGTTTCAACCACTGAATGAGAGACACTTCAGGAACATAGACCAACTTTTGGAGGCATTCATTACTGAATTTTCCAAAAGTGGCATAAGGCATAACACTTCCTCACTGATTCATAGCTTCAAGCAAACTCCTCAAGAGACTGTGAGACTTGCAGGAAGAAGGTTTAGGCAATACTTAGAGAGATGCCCTTTTCCAGAGTTACCCACACCAGCCAAACAAGTGGCTCTCTTCTTAGATGGACTGCTAAGTACCAAACTGAGATCATATGTGTATTTGAAGGACCCTAGGACCATAGAAGAATGTGTACGCATGTGCATCGACATCGAGGATAACCTAGGGGAGGAATTAGAACTTTCAAAAATCTACAGAGATTCAGATATTTCTACCAGCCTCTCTTCCTCGCAATCCACCTCTATTGAGGAACTCGCTGAGAAGGTAGCTCAAAGACTAGGTGTCACTAACAAACAAATCCCAAGATTTGCCCCATTTAAGCGGTGCTATACTTGTGGAGGTGACCATATGGCAAATGTATGTCCCATTATGGCTCAACCCCAAGTGAATCCTAATAGCCAAAACTGCACCATAGAAAGGAAATACACTAATCACACTCCGCAAGATTGCCCATACAATAAGCAAGTGGTTAGGCAAACCTACCCTCAGCCCTATCCACAACAGGGAAGATACCAGAACCAGTACCCTCCACCGCAATATGGTAGGCCACAACAACCTTATCAACAACCCTACCAAAACCAACAAAGACCTCATCCAGTGCTAGCTCAGCAACCTCCTACCCCAACCAATGTGATTCCAATAAAGTACGTAGCTGCAGAAGAGAAGCTGAATAGAGCCATATTCCTAGTAACTCCATTGCTTTCAGAGAGTGACCCTAGTGACCATAGTTTCGACTCCACTCATGTTGATAGTCCTCAAGCATACTATATGTAGTCACTTGAGCATAATGAGGCCTATTATTACGAAGAACCGAGTGAACCAAGTTGGGAACCAGAGTATGCGAATGTTATGTATGCAAATCCCAATTCTAGAACTCAACCTAGGCAAGTAAGACCCCCATTTCCTAGAGGGCCATGCTACCGGTGTCAAGGAGATCACCTCATTCGTGATTGTCCGATGCCTGCCCCTACACAACCCCAATCTGTAACCATTCAAGGCTTTTGTCAAGATTGCGAAAAGGAGCACCTCTTACGAGACTGCCCAAAGAACCCACAGAATGTAACAAAAAATACTCCCATCAATGTGATTGGGTTAGTTGTAGACTCTTCAGGGAGTATGAGTTCCACTACACCAGTGCAAGTGGTCACAAGAGCTCAGGCATTGCAGCGGAACCAAGGTTTAGGCCAGGAAAAGAATGCCGAAGTTAGTGAAACTGAGAGCATAACCAAGAAACGAACTATAGCTTGGAGAGATAGCCAAGAAAGAATGAAAAGACAATGGGCGGTGTAACTTTAGAGATAGGACAAGGAAAGAGTGCAAGGACTGTAAGGGCATTGATTGACTCAGGTGCAACCACTAGTGCTGTCAAATTTTCTTAATGTCAAAAGTTGAAATTAAGTGTCAATCCTATAGAAGCATATCTCATAGGGTTGGGAGGTGTGGAAACCCCTTGCATGGGCGAGGTGGAACTTCCCCTCTATATTCAAGATGTTTTACTGACAGTTAAAGTACTAGTGTGTCAAGATGAGGATCTCACTGAGCCCCTTGTCTTGGGTCAAGACTGGATCTATGATCATGCAGTCAACCTAAACCTAAGAAGTGGATTTCTTCAGGTATGGGTAAATCAGAGTCGAATTATAGTTGAGTTAGGCAATGGAGCACTCAAGGAACTAGGAAAGGCACACACTCCTGGTCCTTCCAGGAGTACACATGAAGATGACCATGTTATTCTTGTCCAAAACTATGTGATGCAGAGGAATGATTATCTCAACAAAGAAGTCAAGGATGTGACGGAACTCCCTTCTTTTCCAAAAACCATAGGGACACAACAACCAAAGGTGGATCAAACGTAGAGGAAGCAGAGGACCTATGCTCGAAGCTAAAAGAAAATACAAAACACGGTGTCTCAACCATCAAAACAAGTGTGGGTGCGGAAAGGCGAGCATCCTATTGCGATTTAGCCACAACAATTGGCTCAACTTCCTATTAGTGATCAACCGCACGACACTAATAAGAAGTCTACCAAAAATTCCCCAGTGAAAGTGAAGTCTATTTGGGTACCCAAGAAGTCCATGAAGGCTAGCCCACAATCAAGACAAATTTGGGTGCCTAAGGATTGCTTGCGGGCTCAAATAGCTACACAGAGACCACACCCTGCACAACATGGTCCACTCACTCAAACATTTGATACCCATTCTTATACATCACGCACGAATACATATTCACCCATGAGCACGAGTAGAATCACTTGTAATTGGGTCCCGAAAAAGCCTCATTTCCAATCAAAAACTCTCACAAAGCCCGCAAGAGTCTCCACCGAACTAAAACTGAAAGCCATCCACTGTGTTTGGCTGCCCAAAGCTTGTAATAAACCCCCCGACCCCCACTTGTAAATTTACCTCCACCTACTAACTGTGTCATTCTCACGCTGCATCTTTCCATTTAGCCTTTTAGGACAATCCGTCCACTAACCACACCCACAACCACCGAGCACTCACTGACTAACTAACATATCACTAAAACCTCATGTTAATGTTGTAACGGGGACACTTGACCACTTGGTGTCCATTTGCAATGTTAACATTCATTTGTATATTCTCACAGAACCGGTGACCAGTCCCTTCAAGATGGCCGAGGCTGTAGGAATGAGCTCCCATGCAGGAATCATTCCTCAGATTGTGGACATTGAAAGTCTTCCCATTGAGGAGGAATTGAAGGAATGCTCAGTGGCATTGAGAGCATTACATGCCATACCAATTCAGAATCCTCCACAGGGGCAGACAATGGCAGTCAGCAAAAACTCACATTGGTTCAGTGATGTGGCAGGACCTCTGGGAGAAGGCACTTACCTGTGGGAGGCAGAGATAGAGTTCAATGGGCGCTAGGGCAGGTATCACTTCTTCACCTGGGAATTTGAGAAGCTTCAAAACAATGAAGGCTTGAAACCAATATGGAAGAAGGCAGGCCTATATGATTATTTCAAAGCTCAATTACCAAAGCCCGACTTTCTGAGATGCTCATACTTGATTAGCACCCTTACTCCGAGTAAGGAGAAAAAAGGATACAACACCTTTGTCTTACCATCTCTTACGAGGGGTAATGAACTGAAGTGTTTCAAGTTGACCAACAATTTGGTAAGGGAAGCTCTCGAGATGAAGGGCATGCATATCCCCACAGAGAAGGAGTCAATGGTGCCGGACAACATGAAAAATAGGAACCTGACTAAACTAAAGGACATGGTGGCAATGACACCAACTATTGCCATTCATCTTCGAATGTGCATGCAGCATTTCATGTTTCCCGCTCAAGAGAGGTTCACAATGCCACCAAAGAAGATATGGTTTAGTTTGTACCTAGCAGACGCCTTTGATTTGACAATAAACATGCCACATTGGATTATCGACCAAATACACTTGGCACATCAACGGTGGTATAAGAAGCAAAAGTCAGTGCTTTATGGATGTTGTGCTCTCACAAGGATTGTTTATCGCTGCTTGGCATATGATGTGCCAATTCAACGGGCACTTGTTTGGACCAGGGTGCAAGAATTTCAACGCAGACTATCAACCGCAGGGCCTCCATCCAAGAAAATGAGAGGAGCAGTTCAGATACCTTGTGCATAGGCCCGAGGTGCTACACTGACACCAGAAACCACTCCACGGCTTCCAAGGTGAGTGCAACCATTCACTATCAGATTACCGAGGCATAGTGCGGAAGGCCCAAACCTCATGTTTCCACCCATACCCACCAACTTAGAATTCCCTCATGGCTTTACCCTAGAAGATCTAACTGATGAGGAAGTAGCTAGAATCATTATTGCTACTAATTTGGAGGTGGAGGCAGAGCAAGCAGGCAGACAACAGACAATCACAGACCAACCCCATCCAGTCCAACCAGAATTAGTCGAAGTGGATGATGATGAAGAGGAGACTGCAGAAGATGAGCAAGAGGATGAACAAGAAGGACTATCAGATGAAGAAGAGCATGAATATGAGCAAGAAGTGGTCCAGGAACTTGAAGGTGCCCCTGCTTATACAAAGCAATTAAAAAAGCTGTATGATACCATCAACCGAGTTCAAGAACAACACAAACTGTCCCTGGCAGTAGGAAAAGTCCTCATGAACCAAATCCTTGAAGAGGAAGGTGTGGATGAGCAATACCGAGCAACCCTTGACATGATCGCTCATGCATTAGGGGTACCCGAGATAGTACATACCGCCCTCGCACACTCGCAAAGATCTGAGCGAAGATACGGCCGACATCCCCCTCGATCAGGGAAACAAATGAATGTATTGGTATCAGAACCACAAGGCACCACATCCATGACCATGGGCACAACTCGAACCATTCATCACACTGAGGAAGCCCATACTTCAAACGCACCCCCATCACCCCCGTTACCACCCTCCCCACCTACTCCACCACCTTCACCTCCCACTACTAGTGTCACCACCACCGTCACCGCCCCAAAGTCCACTTCCCATACCGAAGCACAGACTGTTAGTCAACCCTCACAATCCGCACAACCTATCACCACCCCTATTGAAAGTACTACCACTGACACGATTATTCTGACTGTAGCCGCTGAAATTCCCATACCCCCGATCACACTTCCTAGCGGTTCATATTCACAACTACACATACCACTTTACACCTTCACAACCATCACTACACCAACAATTCCCATGTTCACAATCACTCCCACGACTACATCCACATATGACGTCTTGGACATATCACCTACTTCCGCACCTCTCCCTCCCCCCATATTTCCACAATCTCCCATTCCCCCACCACCCACTTCACCCTTTTCAAGCACAGCTCCCATTCCCTTTTCCCTACCCCCCCTGCATTCAATACCTTTCCCGCACCCACTCCTGTTAGTAATGTGTTTAATAATATGTACCAATGTATGACTCAACTACAACAACATTACCAGCATCTAGATGCCCAGCATACGAGCTTGTTTAGAAATCATGAAACACTACAGGAGAGATTCATTAATTTAGAGAAAGAGAAGAGGCAGTTACAACAGCAATATAGTACATTGCAAGCACAACATGATCAGTTAATCGCCAATCCACCCCAGATGGATACTGAAGAAAAACAACAACTTGATGATCTGTTACACGCTCAGATAATGGACAATCTCAAGCTTTGATGTAACCTTGCCTTACTATGCAAGCACATGTCTGCCGCACTCGAAGAAAATAAACGACTAAAGAAACAGAATGAAGAGAACCTGGAAGCAGCAATAGAGGGTTCACCGCAAGAAATCGACCCAGAGAATTTCAAGGCCATCCCATCTGCAAATATGCAAATAAAATTGGAAACACATGTCAATCTCTTGGAAGCACATGCCACCTTAGAAAGAGAGTGGGATGACCTATTAAAGCAATTGGAGCCCAGCAAGATTCACCAAAAGAAGTTACAGCCGCAGCAGACACATCTGAAGAAGTCGCAGAACTCAGAGCACAACTGGAAGAACTACAAAATAAAGTTCTTCAATATGAGCGTCAACCCTCTCCCCTCGTGGAACCGGAACATGAAGACTTAATTCCAATTGCAGTTGAGGAGATCTTTGAAGACCCATACGTACCGATGCCTGCACCAGGGGGTAAGCAAACAGAAGAAGGAATGGACACAATTGAGATCGAAGCTCCTGAATAGATGTAGAGGTTAGAGAAGGTGGCTACAACCCACATGGAGAGGGTGGCAGTACAGATACAGTCGATGTCCCGATTGGAAGAAATCGTCATCAAATTCGATTACTTCATAAACCTCTCCCATCATAGGAGGATTGGCACGTCCGATGATTTGTATGTTCCATTCTGTCTTAATGGCAGATTATAATGCTGAAATCAAGCAGCGCACAACAAAAGAACCAACCTCGGCGACACAGTTTGCACCAGAAGACATCCCTGCAAGTGCCACGCATGGGAATATATTTCAAACTACCTGGAGGATCCGTATGCTTGAAACATACCCTGAGATGGTACGCACTTGGAATAACATGCCATTATACATCAAGTATAATCCATGCTACTGCCCTGTCTTTCGAAGAAGGTCTTGGCTAGAGTACACCAAAACAGTTTTGACGGTTAAAGGATGTGAAAAGTGGCTAAATTATGTGTACCTAGCACCCCCTCATGGCCAACCCATAGTCAACTACATGATTTCAACCATCCGACACTGGGCAATCAGATTCAAGAATATACTAGATATCATGGCACAGATGTGCCTCAAAATCTTTGAGCTAATGCTGGTGACATTCAAGACCTTTAAGAATGTCAAGGAACCTCATCTTTCGGCTCTCGGATTTAATGAAGGAAATCAAGACCTTGTTTATGGTATGAGCACCACACCATCTATCAATGTTGTCTATGCATGGCATGCTCGTATCAAGTATCTACCAGCCTGCTTCAAGCAAATGTTTGAGGAAATGTTTATCACTAGGTTCTGGGAATATCATTCAGAGATATTTATTCCCAGACCATCTCATTTATTACAGTTATTTGCTGTGGAACAGGCTCCACATTCAGAAAAGTTACGTATGCCACATCCAGAAGTTCCTGGGCCAGTAGACTGGGATGCACTACTCACCAATTTGGCAAAAGGACTGAGATTATCAAAACACCACTTGGCAACCTATGTCATGAATTACTATATCCAACGATCCACTCAACAAGGGTCTGTCAGAGACGACAGACGCGAGAGGGGGGGTGTTGGTAGTAGTCAAGGTACCCAAGGACTCACAAGACAAGGAAGTCAAAGAAGGGATTCAAAGCAAAGAGAAAGCACCAGCAGACAAAGTAGTCAACGAAGATCTGGCAAGTAGGCCGTCCAAATTTTTCCATGAAGTAATACTTCCTAAATAGTCAATTTAGTCACTCTACCTCATTGTAAATACCATTTCACCTTTTTGTAACTCCATTTTGTGCAAGCCGAGGAGTCCTTGAGCTTGAGGAGTATTAGAAGTAGCATCGTACCAATTTTCATAATTTTTAGACTTCGTTTGAGCCCCCAAATAGGCCCTAGAACCTGATTTTTAACTAGGCCGGACACTAGGTCTGGACAGGGTCAAAGCTAGTCAAAAACTATAAATAGAGCTAGAGAGCTCATTTTAGAGGGCATCTTGTAATATATTTGAACTTGTATGAGCACTTTTGAAGTAATCTAAAAGAATTCCATTGTCTCTCTCTTTGTTTTTGCCATGTGTGCGCGTGTGTGTATGTGTGTGCATGTTAGTGTGCTTCTCACTCACGCACTTGTGCCATCACTTGTTCGAGTCTTCATACCATCCTCACGTCTTCCCAGATTGACATTAAAGGAGGTGCTACTCATCATTGAGCTACACCATCATTGCTCAATTTCACATATGTGGGTAAAGGTGTACTCAATCCTTTCCACCCTGCATATTGAACCTGTGAAGTACTTTGGATATATACTCATTTTGAGACAAGTATATGCATCTTTTACACCTAATACAAGTTATGTGCATGCCACGAATATGTTTGGCATCCCCCATATCCTTCATATCAAATGTATCACTCTACATCTTTTTGAGAATTGACAAGTCATTAGAGGAGTTCCCAACAATCAAGCATATAGCATCTCTTTGTGTAGAGAAAATGATCCCCATTGCTTCAAGAATAGCCTTGAGACTTCATAAAAGCATCAAAATTTTGGTACCATTGTCTAGGGGACTGTTTGAGTCCATATAAGCTCTTCTTGAGATTAAAAACTAGACTTTCTTTGCCACGAACTACATAACCTTTTAGTTGTTCCATATATATCTCATTTGTAAGATCTCCATGCAAGAAAGTTGTTTTCACATCCATTTGGAGTAGCTCTAAGTCCTCCATTGCAACGAATCCAAGCAACATGCACAGGGTAATCATCTTAACCACAGGAGAGAAGATTTCCTCAAAATTAACACCATGTTGTTCCTTAAAACCCTTTGCAACAAGTTGTGCTTTATACTTTGGAGAAGCACTATCTAATGTGAATTTCAACTTATATACCCATTTACATGATAAAGCTTTCTTGCCCTTTAGCAAAGGTACTAAATCCCAAGTACCATTCTTGTGAATAGAATCCAACTCACTCTTCATGGCACACTCCCACTTGACATGATCCATTGTCTGCATAGCCTTTTTGTAGCAAGAAGGCTCACCAGCATCTGTTAGCATAACAAAATACAAACCAGAAACATATCTATCAGGTGGGTATGAGACACGTTTAGAGCATCTCAACAATTGGTGAACAAGAATTTTACAGACTGATATGATCCGCCATTCTCGTGAACATCCTATTGTGCATCATTTTTATGCATGCTTAGTGGAGGACTAGTATGTTCAAACACCACTCTTATCACTTCAACCTCCTTAATCGATTGTTTATGCATCTTATACTCATTAAAAATGACATCTCTACTTTTGATCATTGATCCTAGTTCAAGATCCCACAAGCCATATCCAAATTTTCCTTCTCAACCATATCCAAGAAAATTGCATTTCTTTGACTTATGGTCTAACTTTTGTCTAAGATTCTTGGGTATACAAACATATGCTTCACACCCAAAAACTAGAAGATGATCATAATATGGTGGATTCCCTGGCCATAACTCTTGTGCCACTTTCAAACCTTTGGCAGTACTAAGTGAAAGGTTAATCACTAGTCAATAATGCTTTTGCCCAAAATCCTTGTGAAAGGTTTGCATGATGCAGCATAGAGATTACTCTATCTTGAATAGTTATATTCAATCTTTTGGCTACACCATTCTATATTGGGGTATAAGGAGGTGTAAACTCTCTACACATTCCTCTAGACTCATAGAAAAAGCTGAATTCAGGTGAGGTATAATCACCCCCACTATTTGAACATAAGGCCTTAAGCTTAGTTCCTTTTTCAGCCTCAACTAAAGCAAGCCATTTTCTGAAAATAGGAAATACCTCATCCTTTGCTTTGATAGGATATACCCAGACTTTTCTAGTAGCATCTTCTATGAAAGTGATTAAATAAAGAGAACCATCTAATGACCTTGTGGGCATAGGACCACACACATCTGTATAAATGAGATCTAAAGGCTGAATTGAAGAGTCAATATGCATCTTGTGCATATTCCTAGTTTGCTTTCTGTTGGAACATCAACCTTACACTATGCTTGAGGTGGATTTGATCTACATCAAAAACTATCGATTGGATTACGACAAAAGAATATCCATTGGAGAGTTCTTTTACCTATGCTCATTTATTGTATTTTTTTGAGAGATTTTTTATGGTTCATTTACCATTGTAAAAGCCTTGAGTTTTACACATGTAAAAGTAGAAAAGAGAGCCTAAATCCCACAAATTTGTGCTGGTTGAGTTGTAATCAATCAAGCAATCAATCACCTAAAAGCAGATGAAACTAGATCTTCACTTTTCATAGATTGTAGGGAAGTGAATTGATTCCCTCCAACAGCCATTCCCACCTTCATTTGAGTTCAAAATCCACTTGTAGAAGTCATGGAACACTCCTAGAGTCTATATAAAGACTTCAAATCACTTGTACAATACATGAAAGCAATATACATACACTTGTGACCATCATTGTCTTGCTCCTTCAATTTTCGGCATCATCTTCTTTGCCAACAATAATCTTGCAGAGGCTGTTGTTCTCCCTCTAGAGGTCCAAATTTGATAAGAGATGGCTCATTGGAAAGGTATTTCATGCCTTTAAATTTTCATAGAATTTAATTTAGTAGATTAGGAAAAATCTTAGTTTTTCTATCTCAGGGTCAATCTCTACGTATTCGTGAAAAATAGGAGGTGCCACCGTTGAGTGTCTGATATAGCATGTTGGTGCAAGGCAATCAACAATTGAAGTTTTGATGAAGAATTGAAGTCAAGGACTGAAGAAAAGATCAAGTTATGAAGCATGAAGGAAGTGCATATCTAGAAGATGAAGATGTGTACACATGTACATTAATTTAGAGTTAGCTCTCTTATACTTTTGAATAGTTATGAGCTTGTAAATATTTGACTATATATACAAGGAAAAATGTCGGGGAAAATATGAGAGAATGTGTAAGAACAATATTTGAGAAGAATTAGATGTCATCAGACATTTGTGAAGTGAATAGAATAGCTCTCTCATCTAGATGTAAATTTTCCAGAGATGAAAGAAAAGTTGCACCCGATCTTTCTGAGTATTCTCCTTCTGTGCTTGATCATTTCAAGAATCCTTTTGTAGGTGTCTAAATCCATAGTTAATGAGTCTATGATTAAAGTTTGAGAGTCTAATTGTAAACAGGCTTTGAGAATTATGAGTAGGAACATTCATATGTGAGAAAGGGTCAAGTGTCTTCTGAAACAGGCACAATCCCGATGGTCAAAGAAATGGTCAGTTCTCAGTGCAAAGTGTAAAGTTTTGCACAAATGAGGATTCAAAATCTAAGTTGGAAGGTAAGCAATCTATGGCTAAAAGCATTTGCATAAACGGGTTCTAGATTGAGAGAACCAAGCTTTAGAAGTTGCAGGTGTCAAAGTCGACTGTAAAGAACTACAATTTTAGACATAGGTAACTTGTTAAGATCGTTTCTCAAGATCTACTGAATCTTTTGGAATGATTTAACTTGGAGGAGGTGTGGAAACTATAGGCAACACCTTGTGCAAAGTTTTATAAAAAACTTTACATGTTTGATAAGTCAATGAATGAGTTATGTGCAGCAGACTTTTTGTGTAGTCATCTTCTTCATAGTTTGTTCAAGATTTTTGAAAATGAGTATTGATCCTTCAAATTCCTGAAGGTTTACTCTTGTTTTAGAGGTGCTCTAACTTCAAGAGTAGCTTGTTCTTTTGGAGATTAACACTCTCCATCAGTGGTATCAGCGCAGGAAGCATCAAAATTGAAGATAGGAGGACCCCGACTGCTGCAGTTGTAAAGAATTCAACACTTGAAGGTTCAAAAGGTGAAAGCTTGAAAGCAAAGCTTGAGAAGGAGACCAGAAGTTATCAAGAAGGTCAAAGGGAACTTCATTCGAAGTAAAGGTACATCTATTACTCATAAATGTTGAAGAATTCAATACACAGATGAAGAAAGGATGGGAGATTCTCTTCAGATAGAGAAGTTGGATAGAGAGAACTATCCAGCATGGTCAATGAGGATGGAAGCTCATCTTATGAGCAAAGACTTGATAGGTTATATTACAGGTGAAGAAGAAAAGCCTCAGTTCAGAGATCCTAGTGTTCCAACTAGAGATGAATTGTGAGATTTGAAGACTTGGATGAAGGGAGATGCTCAAGCTAGGAGCATTATCTATATGGGAGTTAATGACTACTTGCTACCTCAGATTAGAGGTCTTGAAAGTGCAAGTGATATATGGAATGCTTTGGAGGAGCATTTCCAAAACACCACAAAGTCAAGGAAGGCATCCTTGTGGGCAGAGTTTACCACATTCAAGAAGAAGGCCTCTCAATCCATCTCAGATTATGTAACCGCCGGATTGGCATTTTGTATTTTCATAATTCCTATAGTTTCATATTCCGCACAAACCGAAAGGTCGTGTGAAGAGATTTATCGACTTATAAACTAATAAAAAGACATTGCGGTGACGCTCCGGTAACAACAAGCGGGATCGCCAGACTGTCTGTCTGGACGATTGCGGTCTGTGGAGAAGCCGTAGTGCAGTGTTCGTGAAGTCTGAGTATTGTCGTCCTTACCTTTGTTAATTTCATTACTTTGTGATTAACACATACGGTTCTGTTGTCGATATACGTCTATGCGACGGTAATCAATAATTACGACGTGACGCATTGTGAATAGTATTAACCTGAGTATGAACAGTAAATCTGTGAGAAGATTAACCAGAGTCTTGATAGTAATTTGTATTAAACAGAGTTTTGAATGTTAACGTACTGCGGTTTGGATAAGTTAATTGGGAAAATCAAGTTACAGGGCCTCTCATTTATCAAACCCCTACCACTCCCAAGAACCCGAAAGAACTTAAAATGCCTATAATGTAAAAGTGCATTTTAACACTAGCGCCGTCTGTGGGAAGGTGGCCATAGATTGTGAATCAATAGTAAGGTGGAGCAGTATGCAATTGGTGCAGACGTGATATATGCCGATTACTCGGTCCGACGAGTCGTATCCGAAGTACAGGAGAGACCAGCATCCCTGGACAGTACCAAATTTGTTAGGGACACTCCCAGTCGGCAGAAGCATAGACCAGTTAAGTCCAGTTGTCGAAGGAACAAAGTCTGTTAGCAACGATTTCGATAGAATTCCGGTGACACAAGAGGAAATTCTAGCAAATTTTGGTGTAATTTTGGTGCAGTATGCAGAAGGTACAGTAACTTCGGAGTGTACAGGGACACAGTGCGTAGTTGACCCGACACCGTCTGGTCAGGATTCGACCCTTTCCGAGGATAAATTTGTGTTACCCAGAGAGATCATTGTCGGTGAAAGAATACCCTGTTTTGGGGAAAGTTCGACAAATTCCAATGACAATTCGGTCCCAGTTGCAAGGAATTTACAGTTTTCCGGTGACCGTGTGATACTCCCTGGTGAATCTTCATTTCGGACACCACTGTTCGGGGCAAATTTTCCTACCTGGGATATCCAAGCTGAGGATAGGCTCTTCGATTTGGAGATCCGTAAGAGATTAAACGCTACTTTCAAGCCAGAAAGTGAGCAGTCTGACCATATAGACTCTGAAGGTCAAGAAACGCCACCTCAGAACTCAAGAGATAGCAACGGTACCACGGCTCACACTATGAGTGGTCAACAGCAACAGCAACAGCAGCAACAACAACAACAGTAGCAACAACAACAGCCCCTCCCGCTACGACTGGTTCCAATAGGGGTAACTTACACAAAGTTTGGTGGATTTCCAGGTGACGATCCTGATGCCCATGTACACACCTTTGAAATAAGTTATGCAGTGCTAAATCATCCACCCGATCCGGCATACAAGGCCATCGTATTCCAGTCTACATTAGTCAATGAAGCAGCGAGATGGTTAACAGAGTATGATTTCAATCATTTCATTACCTATGAGGGGGTAAGGGATGCATTTTTATAGAGGTTCCGACTGAAGAAAAATCCTGCCGAAATCTTCGATTACTTGCAGAACAATAGGCAGAAGCCGCATCAAACTGTTCAGGAATATGCCACATTATTTAGAACTCATTTAAGACAATTGCCTCCGGCACATACTAATTTACTGGATGATGTTATAACCCAGTGGTTCATTAATGGTTTAACCCCACAGCTACGACAAATTATGATCATTCGCTGTGTGGGAGCTATGACATTGGATGCTGTTATAGCGATGGCCCTGCAACTGGAGCATAAGGTTGGAGGATTCATCGAAGACTTGGAGTGGCTGAAGGCCAGTAAAAACGTTACCGATGATCTGGCTAAACAGATGTATTGCACTAAGTGCAAAATCCCGGGCACACGAGTGCCACCTGTGCCCTTAATCAGATGTATTGCGCCATCTTTAATATCACCGGACACTCAACCAAAAATTGTGTGTATAATGCTAAAGTGCAGGGACAAGCAGCTGTAAATGCCATTATACAGGAACCAGGATAGCCAGAAACCCACTACGTGCCACCGCAGATGCAAAACAATCAACCGCAAGGATACAGGAATTACCGAGGACAACGAAATACCAACTTTAATACAAATCGCTGGCAGGTAGGTACATCACCGGAAAATACTTCTCTGCCACCACCTCGATATCACTTTTGCAGTGAACTTGGCCACATCCGGAGATTCTGCAAGGATGCAGCCAAATATGATAAAAGAAGCACAAGCAGTGGAATCACAAGCAGTAGTGGTCCAGACAAGATCCGGTAAGCAGTTGCAACCCGCAGTTGAGGTGTTTGAACCTGGTATCTGTGAACAGCAGCGAATGTATACCAAAGCCAGTCAATGGACCGCCAAAGAGCCTACCGTGTTCCCCGATCCAATTTCGGTGACATAGGTTCCCCTGCCAAATGTGAGAGCGCATGAACAAGACTCTACTCGAGTAACAGGAGAATCATCATCGGAACCAATAAAGAATGCAATTCCAACAGACCAGGTATGGGATATTCTCTCGAAGGCATCAATTACACTTCCTTTGGGGCAACTACTCGCCTTGGTGCTCGGAGTTAGGCAACAATTCCTGCAACAGGTCAGCCCTGAATCTTCCAATACTCCGGTGACTGCAACCATACAATCGGAGAATGATTCTATGGTGGATCATTCTATCCCCTTAATCACTATCTGGCATAAAAATCACAAGATTACGCAAGTGTTAATTGATGGTGGTTCTGGTGTGAATATAGCAACTGCAGCTCTCTACAGGAAGTTAGGGTGGACTCAAATTGAGCCCGTTCAATTCTTTCTCAGAATGGCAGATCAATCCCGACTCCATCCTGTGGGACTCGTAAGGAATATCCCCATTACTTTGCAGGGTACCACGTTTAAAATGACTTTCGTAGTCTTAGAACTACCAGAATCCAGCCTCGACTATAACCTTCTGTTCGATCGACCATGGTTGAAACAGGCCAAAGTTATACAGGATTGGTCAGCGCAGGAATTGACTTTTAAAGATAATCACCGTAAATATGTTGTCAAACTAGATGCCATTCAACCCTGTGAGCTTCATGCCAGACCCTATGTAGCAGAGCCAGTCCATATGTTGGATGGCTTATCTGAAGATGAAGAAGAGGCATTTTTGACGAACAATAAAGATTTGATTTCCTTAGGTACTATAGATCTTCAAGCTGTAGCAGATAACTGGAGTCGGGTAGCCTGTACGGTTGTTCTCGTGACCGTAGACATGGATGTAGATGATAATGTTGCTATGGATGGAGCTACTCTACATCAACTTTTACAATCAGCTGACAATCAGGGGAAACCTTGTCAATTCTATGTCCCGGAAGACCAGTTAGTAACCTATAATTTGGGTGATGAAAGCAACCCGTGTCCTGTGAAGATTAAGGCAGGATTGTTCGAGGCATTTCAAGAAGATTTGATCCGACTCCTGCGTGAGTTTTCTGATGTTTTTGCCTGGGATTACCGCGATATGAAGGGTCTTGATCCACGGATCTATCAACATCGAGTCGTGCTTAAGCCAGAAGCGAAGCCAATTAAACAATCTAGCTACCGCATGAATCCCAATTATGCAGCACAGGTCAAAGCAGAGCTCAATAGGTTATTGAAGGTGGGATTCATCGTACCAATAGAACACGCTGAATGGATATCTCCGATCGTTATTGTTCCTAAGAAAAATAAGCAGCTCTGAATCTGTGTGGATTACCGAAAACTGAATGCCGCGACGGTATCTGATCCGTTTCCTCTTCCCTTTCTTAACACAATGCTTGACAGAGTGGCCGGGCATGAGATGTACTCCTTTTTGGACGGCTACAATGGTTATAACCAGGTCAGAATGGCTGAACAAGACATACCAGAAACAACTTTCATTACGAACTGGGGTGTTTTTGCTTGTACGATCATGTGGTTTGGGTTACGGAATGCTCCCAGCACATTTCAACGCTGTATGCAAGAAATTTTCTCACCCTACCTAACCACTTTTATGCAAGTCTATTTAGATGACTTCTCCTTATTCGGCAAGATTGTGGCGCACCTGTATCATTTATGGTGTTGTTTTGAGAAATGCCGTGAATATCGACTCTGCCTGAACCCGACAAAATCCGTTTTTGCGGTGTCTTGTGGTAAACTCCTTGGACATATCATATCGGCACAAGGTATCCAAGTTGATCCAAACAAAGTAGCAGCTGTGTTGGAATCACCCGTTCCTACAACGCCGAAAGAGGTTATGTGCTTCTTGGATTGAATCCGGTGGCATGGCAGGCATCTACGGTGGCTAGCCCATTTAGCAATACCACTCAATCGGCTAATGACTAGTACTCCATGATAGTTCGAATGGACTCTGGAATGCCAAACTGCATTCGATCGTCTAAAAGGATTGTTGACGCAGGCTCCCATTTGGCAACCTCCTGTTTGGGACCGCCCATTCCATGTCTTTGTAGATGCATCGGATATAGCAATTGGTAGTGTTTTAATGCAGCAAACAGACAAATGGTTTTGACCTGTTTACTACGCAAGTCACCGAATCGCTCCTGCAAAAAGGAATTATTCTGTGACTGAACGAGAATGTCTCAGATTGGTATATTCTGTAAAGAAATTCAGGCATTATTTGCTAGGCCGCAAATTCACCTTTCATGTGGATCATGCTTCACTTGTATATCTGGTTCGACAGCAACATTTAGGTGGTCGCTTGGCTCGTTGGGTCTTATTGTTACAAGAGTTCGACTACGAAGTGATTCATCGACCAGGTATAACCCATGCCTTAGCAGACTTTCTCTCTCGGTTGGATTCCGGTGAAGCTCTGGTGGGTGTTGACGATACCACACCAGCAATTTACGCTGCTGAACCAGCTCGTGACGAATCTCTCGAACATCCTGAGCAGCCTACCTATTATGATATGTTGTTAACTTTCCTGACTGATGGATGTCTTCCTCTTCATACACCTCCTGCTATGCGACGGAAGATTGCAGTTTATAGTCGCCCATTTCGGTTGCTGGTAGGACAGTTGTACTATATGGACCACACTGGTGTATTACTTTGCTGCATTCCGCCACATGAAGCAAACTCAGTCATCACTATGGCACATTCGATACCCTCCGATGGACATTTTGCAGCAGATCTCACTCATCAGAAGATTTTGCAAAGTGGGCTTTGGTGGCCAACCATGTATAAAGACTGCGATACTTATCAACGGGCTGGCCAACCACTACAAAGACACTTTTTTCCCCTACAACTTGTATTACCTTTGGAACCTTTTCAGAAGCGGGGCCTTGATTTTATTGGACCTATCACACCACCAACAACGCTTAGCAAACATCGTTACATCTTGAACTGTATAGATTATGCTACAAGGTGGGCAGAAGCTTGGGCCTTACGGTCCGCTACAGC
Organism: Ceratopteris richardii; assembly: GCA_020310875.1. Lineage (NCBI taxonomy): Eukaryota > Viridiplantae > Streptophyta > Polypodiopsida > Polypodiales > Pteridaceae > Ceratopteris > Ceratopteris richardii. The sequence goes on along the minus strand of CM035439.1, from coordinate 143,844,825 downwards.
TGTTTCGGTGGCAAAATGCCTGATGAAGGATGTTTTTCTGCGTTATGGATTACCTCTAGAACTTGTGACAGATCAAGGAACACACTTTGCTAACAATTTAATGCAAGTACTAACGCATAATTTTTAGATTCTGCATAAATTTAGTTCCCCATACTATCCTCGTGCTAGTGGCTTAGCTGAAAGTACCAACAAGACGCTGTTGACTATGCTTCGCAAATTGATTGTGGAATCACCAGAAAGATGGGATCAATTACTACATGCAGTCTTATGGGCATATCGGACTACATACAAAGTTGCAACCGGACTGAATCCTTTCAAGCTTGCATATGGGTTGGAAGCAATCGCACCTATGGAGATTGTCGTGCCAAGCTTACGCGTGGCCATAACTCAAAAGCTGTTATCCGAAGACTCTTTGCCATTTCGGTTGGAAGCACTAAGAAACTTGGATGAACATCGTTGGGAAAGCTTTCTAACCCTTCAAGAAGTTCAGTTGCGACAAGCCTGAACTCATGATCGTTTCCTCAAGACTCCTATGTTTACGGTGGGCCAACTTGTGCTATTTTACAATGCTAAATCAAATCGTGCGGCTGGGAAATTTAAATTACGGTGGTTTGGTCCTTACCGGATTAGTGAACAAGTGGGACCAGCTACTTTTCAGTTGACTACCTTGACCGGAGCTCCTCTTCCTAAAGTGATCAATGGTTCAAAATTGCGGTCGTATCACCAAGCGCCTGATCCTCGCTGACGTGTCCGTTTTTCCATGTGTCACTTATTTTCTTTTTTTTTATTGTTGCGTGTTAGTTGAATAAGACTGTAAGCTCCTCGTTTTGATACATAATCATAATTAATCGCCGCCTTGTGTTATTGATTCTGCTCATGCATGCCCGCCATAATTAGGGTTTTTGATCGCCTCCCGTTGCCGAGTATCTACTTAATCTTCTTCCTTTCACTGTTAATCGCTATTGTGTTTGTGTGCTTTGAGTGCTCTGTTTTTTCTATGTTTACCGTGTTTTCGTGTTCTTGTGATTTCGAGTGTGCATCATGGAAGCTTTAGCTAATTTTGCTACCTTCCGTGACGGACTCCCTCATGACGTGAGTGAGTTCTTACGTATTCGCAGTCTGCTAAACTTCGCTGAATTGCCTTGGCATTCAGTGGAGTGTCACCCTTATTATGCACAGATTATTGCAGCCATTGATGCCACTCCTGCTACCGAGCAGAGTTGGCCGATTACATGTTTACCATCTCGCGTTGTAATCACATTAGCATCATTCGCTGCAGCATTCCGTTTGCCCATAGAAGGCGTGGATAATGGTCCTCTTCTTCCTATTGCTACTATGGTAGAATTATTCCCACGACACCCATCGAATGAGTATGCCATCTTGTGTCACCCTGATCCAGATCGAACCGCATTACAATTCTTAGTTGCCATATTGAATTTACAGAAATGTACTTATGGGATTTCACGCCCGTTTTATTCGATGGATGACATGGCTTCTCGTGAGCCTGTTAACTTCGCCTCTTTCTATTTTCAGCGCATTCACCGTGAATGCGTTACAGTTATTAAGCATGTTAACAAGGGAGAGCTTCCACGTTCGTGTTTACCGCATATCATTACCTTTCTGTTCCTAGCCATTCAAGCTGCTCAACCTCCACCAAGAGCTCCAATCTTGTATCATGAAGAATCTACCCAAGTGCTCGAAGATACAGAAGAAGATGATGAAGATCTCTTCCAACTCCTTCGCCGGAAACGCAGACAGATAAGCCCCTCTGAGAGTCAAGTGCAAGGCTCCACCGCCGGACATGAGGAAGAAGTTTTCCACGACACCGCCACTTCGATCCATGTGGAATCTTCTGGTCCATCTTCTCCGAATAAGCAGCAGGAACAAAGTGCGTTCGCCACCGCATCTGACGCAATTTCTTCTAAGGAGGAATCTCAGCAGCAGACTCAGGTGGATGTGCAAGCCATTGCTGCAGAGATAATAAATGAAATAATTACCTTGGTCGATGCTGTAATTGACCGGACTGAAGTGACTATGCAGCAACCTGCTGGAATAGTGTTGGTGTCCAACACTCTTATGCCCACTCCTCCACCAATGCCTCCGGTTAAGCCCATTATCCCTGATCAACCGATTGTTCCTGACAAAACTGCTACTTCATCCTCTTCACCTAACTATTCTCCACCATCTTCCCATCACCTCTTGTCAGCTTCTTCATCCCAACCACTTCCTCCTCCTCTTCTTCCTCCGATCCCCATGTTTACTGAGTTAGCATCCATGGGTCGTATGTTGATCCAATTGTCGCAACAACTACCAATGCGGATGAAGGAGGTTACTGACAATCTCAGACAAGAACTACAACACAAAGTTGATGTATTAGAAGCGGATATTACTCCATTGCAAGAGGAAGTAGATGCAGTGAAGGCTGAAAACCATGCTTTGCATGTACAGATTCAACAGCTCCAGGCTAGACTTGGCGAACAGGATTCGTTGATCAGTCAAAGAGATGCTGCGTTGGCTGAATCAAAAGCCAAAGATGATTTAGTAAGTGCTTGTGATGCAGAAATTGTCCAGTTGAAACAGTTAGTCCAGGATAAAGAGGATGCTCGTGTGGCACTTGGAAATTTACTAGAAGAAACGTGAGTACAGCTTGATGAAGTTGTGCAGCGAGGACAGGAGATGGCGGATTTAGCCAAGCGGACTAATGAAGAACTCCAGAGAGCAAATGCCAATTTGTTTGAAGCAAATTCTGCTCTTAAAACCTAGATGACTTTAACAGCTCAACTCCAGAAGGAGTCCGTAGGAATTCGAAAGGAAAGAGATGCTTATTACCGGACAATTGAATATCAGTCTCAGGAGTTAGAGAGAAGAGAGAAACAGTTAGGTGCTCAAGCAGAGCATTTATCCAGAATCGACAAACAGGTGGAAGACATGAAATTGAGTCGTGACGCTGCCCTTGCAAATGATTTCTACTTGCAAGAGGCCTTTTTGCAGACATAGGCTGAAATTCTGATGAGCCAAGTAATTGCGGCAAGTTCAGTTAGAACTGATGCTCAGCTCGTTGAACCGGAGACCTTAAAAAAGATGTTGGACTTGCTGAAACAAAAGATTTCTAGAACCTTTAAGTTAGCCAGAGCCATGTATATATAGGGTATAGTAGATGAGCCCTAACTTTTGTTCCATTGCGGGTTCAAGTCCACCGTGCATGCCAGTGTAAGCCGCCGGATTGGCATTTTGTATTTTCATAATTCCTATAGTTTCATATTCCGCACGAACCGAAAGGTCGTGTGAAGAGATGTATCGACTTATCAACTAATAAAAAGACATTGCGGTGATGCTCTGGTAACAGCAAGCGGGATCGCCAAACTGTCTGTTTGGACGATTGCGGTCTATGGAGAAGCCGTAGTGCAGTGTTCGTGAAGTCTGAGTATTGTCGTCCTTACCTAAATTTCATTACTTTGTGATTAACACATAAGGTTCTGTTGTCGATATACGTCTGTGTGACGGTAATCAATAATTACGATGTGACGCATTGTGAACAGTATTAACCTGAGTATGAACAGTAAATCTATGAGAAGATTAACCAGAGTCTTGATAGTAATTCGTATTAAACAGAGTTTTGAATGTTAACATACTGCGGTTTGGATAAGTTAATTGGGAAAATTAAGTTACAGGGCCTCTGATTTATCAGACCCCTACCACTCCCAAGAACGCAAAAGAACTTAAAATGCCTGTAATGTAAAAGTGCATTTTAACACAAGGATGAAGGACATTGCAGATGCATTAGGAGAAGTTGATGAAGATATTGAGGAGGATAAATTGGTAAGGCAAATCCTCACAGGTTTGAGAGGTGATGACAAATGGAAGCCATTCATTTTGTCTACTGAATTATCACTAGATCATTTTACTCCTGATTTAAATCAGTTGCTAGGACACATGCTAACCTTTGAGCAGGATGTCAAAGGTGAAAGTGATAAAGATGCAGGTCAAGCAATGTATTCAAAAGATAAAAAGAAGAATATCAAAGGGAAGCAACAAGCAAATGAAGAAGAAGGTACAACTATCCAAGCTAACTTCCTAAGAGGAAGAGGAGGTAGAGGAAGAGGCAAAAGTAATAAAGATGAAGTCAAAGCTTGGTGGATTTCTGGTAAGACAAATCATTTAGCTAATGATTGTTGGCATAATACTCAGAATAATGGTGGATATAATCAAAACTTTAATTCAAGAGGAAGAGGTGGCAGAAATCAAAGAGGAAATTTCAGAGGTAGAGGTAGTAGAGGTTATTTTGGAAGAAATGTAGGTAGAGGATTCCAAAGCCAACAATACAACAATACCTACTATAATTATGCTTCATATCAAAAGGAATATTCAACATTGATAATGAATGCAACTTGTGAAAGGCAAAGTGAAGACCAAAGAGTCTTCTACATTGACTCAAGGTGTATCAATCACCTGAGTGGCAACATAGCTTTGATGACTGATTTGGAGAATAAGGTAACTAATCATGTAGTTCGAATAGGTGACAATACAAAGCACAATGTGAAGTCAATTGAATCAGTGAATGCCAAGGATGGTAGTACTCTTTTGAGTAAGGTTTTGTATGTTCCTACAATTCCTAAGAATCTGATAAGTGTAGGAAAAATTGTTGAAAAATGTTATGAAGTTAGGTTCACTAATGAAGGAGTTTCAAGGAAGAAAGAAGGAAGATTGTTTACATTGAAGATTCAAGGTAATATTGGTCATGCCTTGTTCACCTATGGAGGACATAAGATCTCTGAGTTAGATCTTTGGCACTAAAGGCTTGGACATTTCAATGAAAGAGGTATTACAGATATGGTTAACAATAGTTCAGTGCTTGGATTGCCTAATGTTGCAGGTCAACATATGACATACAGATGTGAGGCATGTCAATTAGGTAAGGCTCATAAGCAATCTCATTCCAAGCATGGTTTTATGTATTCAGAGAAGCTTGAATTGGTACACACACATGTGTGGGGATCATCAAAGGATTTTAGTATCAATGGTTCAAGATATTATGTGATTTATGTTGATGATGCTACCATGTGGATCACTATCTATGTGATCAAAGATAAGTCAGAGGTATTCAATACATTAGATGTGTATGCAGAGAGAATTACAGGTCATAAGTTGAAGAGACTAAGGTCAGATGGAGGGGGTCTCTAATGAGTTCAGTGATTACTTGTGGAATGGAGGTATAAAAAGGGAAATTACTTGCAGGTACTCTCCTCAACAAAATGGTGTAGCAGAAAGGAGGAATAGAACTCCTGTTGAGTTTGCAAGATCCATGATGAAGGAGAAAAATTGCCCAAATTACTTGTGGGTTGAGGCTGTAAATACAGCCACATATTTGGTCAATAGATTGCCATGTAAAGCTTTGCAGGGTATGACACCATATGAGTCATGGTGGGGTAAGAGACCTACTTTAGATCATTGCAAAGTATATGGATGTTTGGCATATGCATATGTGCCATCTCAATTAAGGCACAAATTGGAACCTAAGGCTAAAAAGTATGTGTTCATTGGATATGATGATAAGCAGATGGGGTATAGGTTGTGGAGTCCATCCACAAAACAATTTCTTGTATCAAAGGATGTTACATTTGATGAGCAAGGTACTTGGTATGCAGGTACAATCAATATTTATGCAGGTGATGAAGAAGTGGTGAATCAAAAGAAAGGTAAATCAAAGGTTCAGATATCTGATGAAGAGGAGAACAATGAAGTACAAGTTGAAGTTGAAGAAGTCCCAAGGTTTGATCCAGAATGTGATGAACCAGAAACCTCAAGAAGTGGAGAACTCAGAAGGTCATCAAGTCACAAATGGCAACCTACAAGGTATAGCTATGAAACTTCTTTTTTGGCTATCAAAGATTATGCTTATATGATAAAGGCAAATGAAGACCCTTCTACATATGAAGAGGCAAAAGGTAAGGAAAATTGGGAGAAAGCTATGCAGGAAGAGTATGATGCATTGATGGAAAATCAGACATGGGATTTGGTTCCTAAACCAAATAGTGAGAAGATCATTGGATGCAAATGGGTCTACAAGACAAAGAGGTTTGCAGATGGAAGTGTGTCTAGATATAAAGCTAGACTTGTTGTGAAAGGGTATGCTCAGACATATGGTATAGATTATGATGAGACCTATAGTCCTGTGGCAAAGATGACAACCATCAGGACACTCATAGATATTGCTGCATGTAAAGGTTGGAAATTATGTCAATTAGATGTGAAGAATGCTTTTCTAAATGGTTACATTTCAGATTAAGTTTTCATGGAGCAACCACAAGGATTCAGAAATGAAAGGTATCCAGATCATGTATGTAAGCTCAAGAGAGCTTTGTATGGTTTGAAGTAGGCCCCAAGGGCACGGAATTATAGACTTGTGAAGTTCTTGAAGGAACTTGGGTTTCAAGTATGTAAAGCAGATAATAGCTTGCTTGTTAAAGCAAGTGATGATGGGTTCATTTACATGTGCATATATGTTGATGATATAATTCTTACAGGTACAGATGAGAAAGGCATTCAAAGTCTAAAGAAGCAAATGGAGAAAGAATTCAAGATTAGTGACTTGGGAGACTTGACATATTTCTTGGGCATGGAGATCTCATACACTCAACATGGAGTGTATGTAACTCAAGAAAGGTATTTGAAAAACTTGTTGATCAAGTTTAAAATGGATGATTGCAGGGTAGCACCTACTCCAATGGAGGTGAATCACAAATTGAGCAGATATGGAGGAGAAGAGTTCAAAAACATGAAGGTATATCAAAGTTTGGTTGGTAGTCTGATCTATGATACATTAACTAGGCCTGACTTGTCATATGCAGTTGGAGTATTGTCTCAATTCATGCATTGTCCTAGGAAAGAACATTGGGTTGCAGGACAAAGAGTGTTGAGATACATTAAGGGTACACTCAAAGAAGGTTTGTATTATGGTTTTACATCAGATACAAATATCAAGATATATAGTGATACAGATTGGGCAGGTAATCCTGATGATAAGAGATCAACATATGGATACTTGTGTTATGTGGGAGATAAGTTAATTTCATGGTGTTCAAAGAAGCAACACACAGTTGCTTTATCATCCACAGAGGCTGAGTACAAATGTATGGTGGAAGCTGTAAAGGAAGTGATATGGCTTAAGACTCTTATGAAGAGTTTTGACATGATTCAGAGTATACCCACTATTCATGGAGATAACATGAGTTCATTGTATTTAGCTGCAAATCTTGTTTTTCATGCCAGGACTAAACATATTGAGATTCAATATCATTTCCTAAGAGAGAAGGTGATGGATAAGGAAATTGAAGTCATACATACTTCAACAAAAGATTAGATAGTTGATATGCTAACCAAAAGCTTGGATGGACCAAAGCTACAAAGATTCAAGGACATGGCATGAATAAAGAAGAAAGAGAAATCCTCAATTGATGATTGAGGGGGAGCTGTTGGTGCAAGGCAATCAACAATTGAAGTTTTGATGAATAATTGAAGTCAAGGACGGAAGAAAAGATCAAGTTATGAAGCATGAAGGAAGTGCATATCCAAAAGATGAAGATGTGTACACATATGTACATTAATTTAGAGTTAGCTCTCTTATACTTTTGAATAGTTATGAGCTTGTAAATATTTGAATATATATGTACATACTAAACTCTATCTCTGACTTTCTATTACCACATATTAGAGGATGCAAGACATCTCAAGAGACTTGGGATGCCCGCAAGACTCCTTTTCTGTTAGTACCAAAGTAAGAAAGAATCATCTTTGGAACGAGTTCAACCAAATGGAGAGGACACCTAAACAAACCATCATAGAGTTTGTTATCAAGGTCAAGGAGGTTGCAGATCAATTAGCATCCATTGGAGAGCTGATTGAAGAAGAGGCTATCATGAAGCAAATTCTCAACGACATTTGAAGTGATAAGCAATGGCCTTCCTTCACAATGGCTTATGATTGCACCATGGATGTGCAAACTCCAGACTTCAACATCTTTCTTGGATAACTCGTCAATCAAGAGGCCAACAATAGCATAAAGGAAGGTAATGCCTATCATGGTAATTCAACTAGTGCTCTATATGCAGGTAAGAATGATAAGAAGCAAAAAGGCAAGAAGAAGGAAGAAGATGAAGAAGAGACTTACCAAGCCAACTTCGCAAGCAAAAGCAAGTGGAAAGTGAAGAAGAAAGGACCAAAGCAACACAAAGCCAAAGGTGAGAATGTTCAACCTTGTGCCATCTACAATAAAACCAACCACACCACTCAGAATTGTTGGCTCAATGGGAAGTCCCAGAAAGGAAGTGGAAGATGTGGATATGGCACCAATAGAGGTAGAGATGGACAAAACTTCAACAATAACAATAGAGGCTATGATAGAAGGGACTTCAATGATTATTCAGAAGATCAACCAGATGAAGAATCATTGCTTCTTATGAATCTAAGCCATAATGAGGTAAAGAAGATGATCATTTGTTCTACATAGATTCAAGATGTTCGAATCATGTTGCACGCAACATTGCTCTTCTATCTAATTTGGAAAGTCCAAAGCATAGACATGAACTACAAACAGGGGATGATACAAAGCACAATGTGGAGAAGATTGGTAATGTTAAAGCTTCCAATGGTAGGATAAACATTCTGAGTAAGGTTCTCTATGTACGGACTATCACTGAAAACCTAATATGTGTAGGCCAAATAATTGAAAACGGCTTGCAAGTTAGGTTCACCCAGCATGGAGCTTTTGTGGAAGATCCATGTCAAGGCTTCAAGAAGATAGCCAGAGGTGAGAAGCATGGTAGGCTCTTCACTTTTGAAGTAGGAGAAACCAAGAACATAGCTCTATTCAATTTTGGGTCTCAAACCCTAAGTGAGCTTGAAGTGTGGCATAAGAGACTTGCTCATGTGAATGAAAGAACCTTGAAGGATATATGCAAGTGTTTGAGGACTGTCAAACATATCAAAGCAACACATGATCAATAGGTGTGATGCATGTCAGATTGGGAAGACACAAAGACAACCATTCAACCACAAAGGCTACATCCACACCAACTTATTGGACTTAGTACATACAGATGTATGGGGACCAAGTCAAGAACCTTCATTGGCAGGATCAAGGTATTATGTCTCATTTATTGTTCGATCATAGTAGATGGACTGTTCTATACTTTATCAAGCGTAAGAATCAAGTGTTTGATTGCTTCAAAAAGTATCTAGCACATGTGGAGAATCATACAAGTAGATCACTAAAGAAGCTTAGATATGATGGAGGGGGAGAATACTTCTCTAAAGAGTTTGATGAGTTCTTACAAGATAAAGGTATCAAAAGGGAAGTGACTACCAGATACTCTCCTCAACTGAATGGAATCGCTGAGAGGAGAAACAAGACATTGGTTGGATCAGCCAGAACAATGCTTGAAGAGAAGAAGTTGCCACATTATCTATGGGCAGAGGCTATTTCAATTGCTGTGTACGTTGTCAATAGACTACCATCCAAATCACTTCAAGGTATGACTCCTTATGAAGCATGGCATGGAAGAAAACCTAGTCTTGGACATTGCAAGGTTTTTGGTTGTTTAGCTTATGTTCATGTACCATCACAAATAAGAGGTAAGCTAGATGAAAGGGCAACAAAGGCAGTGTTTATTGGATACGATTCAACTCAGATGGGTTATAGGTTCTATAATCCTTCAACCAAGCAACTCACTACAAGTAGAGATGTTGTGTTTGAAGAACATAGGTCTTGGTATTATGAAGACAAAAAAAAGGTAACTCTACCATATGATCTTGATTCTGATTCTCATCAATTAGGAAGCACGCATGATACACAGGTCCAGGATCCAAGAAGTGATACAGACGATGACCAAGATGAAGGGAAAAGGATTACAAGCTATGGAAGTCAAGAGGCAAAGCAAAGATGCAAGACGTTGGAGAATGCTCTATACAAGCACCTAGAAGATCAGCAAGAGAAAAGAAACAATCAGAAAGGTATGGATATGATTCAACATTTCTTATGAGGGATTCAATCTACTTGGCAAAAGACTCTATTTTAGAGGAACCCTCAACCTATGAAGAGGCAAATGGAAACCCTAATTGGGAAAAGACCATGAAAGAAGAAATAGATGCATTGAAGGAGATGGACACTTGGGATTTGGTTCCAATGTCACCGAATCAAAAGGTAATTGGTTGCATATGGGTATATAAAGTTAAAAGAAATTTAGATGGATCACTTGGCAAGTACAAGGCAAGATTAGTTGCCAAAGGATGTTCATAAACTCATGGTATAGACTATGAGGAAACATTCTCACCAATTGCAAAGATGACTACAATCACTACATTGATAAGTGTAGCTACTGCAAGGAATTGGAGACTCCTCCAAATTGATGTGAAAAATGCATTCTTAAATGGTTGGATAAGTGAAGAGGTATACATGTCACAACCACTAGGTTTTGAAAACCATAATCATTCATCTTATGTTTGTAGACTTAAGAAAGCATTGTATGGATTGAAACAAGCTCCTATAGCTTGGAATCATAGGTTGGTAACATATCTTGAAGATCAAGGGTTCAAACCTAGCAGGTCAGATCCTTCTCTATTCATCAAAAGGGATCACGATGAGGTTATCTATCTATGTGTATATGTAGATGATATTATTGTGACAGGTGATGATCTAAATGGCATTCAAAGGATCAAGATACACATGCAAGAGGAGTTCAAAATCAGTGACCTAGGTGAGCTCACATATTTCCTAGGTATGCAGGTGATATACAGAGATGAAGGAATGTATTTGGCTCGGAGAAGATACATTCAGGATCTACTTCTCAAGTTCAAAATGGAGAACACTAAACTTGCGGGAGCACTTTGGATATGAATCATAAACTTACTGTTTATGAAGATGACAAAATTGAAGACATTAAAGAGTATCAAAGCTTGGTAGGTAGCTTGATATATGCTACTCATACAAGGGTAGACATCTCATATAGTGTGAGAGTGCTTAGTCAATTCATGCACTCATTGAGAAGACCACACATGGATGCGGCTAAGAGAGTACTTAAGTATCTCAAAGGTACAATCAACGAACCTTACTCTTCAGATTTGGATATGAAGATCTATTCAGATGCAAATTGGGCAGGAGCTAAGGATGATAGAAGAAGTACTTTTAATTACTTAGCATTTGCAGGTTTGAAGCTAATGTCATGGAGTTCTAAGAAGCAACCTACAATTGCTTTATCCTCAGCTGAAGCAGAGTACAGAGGTTTGACCATAGCAACTCAAGAAGCAATATGGTTAAAAGCATTGTATACAGATTTGGGACTTGTAAGTTCCAAACCTCACATATTTGGAGATAATGTAAGTTCCATGCATCTAGCGACAAAACCTATTTTCCATGCAAGAACAAAACACGTAGAGGTTCATTACCACTTCTTCAGAGAGAAGCTCATGGAAAAAGAGATTGACATTTCGTTTGTTCGTATTGAAAAGCAAGTAGCAGATATGATGACAAAGACACTTGATGGAATAAAGCTTTGTAGATTCAAAGCTATGGTAGGTATTCAACCTATCAGAGAATGAAGACTCAAGCATACTTTAGCTTGAGGGGGAGTTGTTGGAACATCAAGCTTATACTATGATTTGAGTGGATTTGATCTAGATAAAAAACTGTCACTTGGATTACGGCAAAAGAATATTCGTTGGAGAGTTCTTTTACCTATGCTCATTTATTGTATTTTTTTGAGAGGTTTTTGATGGTTCATTTATTGTTGTAAAAGCCTTCAGGTTTACACATGTAAAAGTAGAAAAAGAGAGCCCAAATCCCATGAATTTGTGGTGGTTGAGTTGTAATCAATCAAGCAATCAATCACCTAAAAGTAGATCAAAATAGATCTTCACTTTTCCTAGATTGTAGGGAAGTAAATTGATTCCCTCCAACAACCATTCCCACCCTCATTTGATTTCAATATCCACTTGTAGAAGTCATGGAACACTCCTAGAGTCTATATAAAGACTTCAAATCACTTGTACAATACATGGAAGCAGTATACATACACTTGTGACCATCATTGTCTTGCTCCTTCAATTTTTTGCATCATCTTCTTCACCACCATTAATCTTGCAGAGGTTGGTGCTCTCTCTTTAGAGCTCCAAAATTGATGGAAGATCACTCATTGGAAAGATATTAGTCTCTAGTGTATGCGTGTAAATTTTCATAGCATTTTGTTCATTAAATTGGGAGAAATCTTAGTTTTTCTATCTCGGGGTCAATCTCTATGTATTCCTGAAAAATAGGAGGTACCACCATTGAGTGTCTGATTCATTCCTATAGCATATTTTACTTATTCCTTATAGGTTTGTGAATTATATATGCTCAAGCCTATGTGTATCACTCTCATAAAAGGATTGTTTCTAATTGTAATCACACTAGTTGCTATGGGCATTTGAAGTTCATTGTCTCTTCCATAGATAATAAGTTTTGGAACTAGTCGACACGCGAACCTATCTGTTTTGTATCGACTCCTTCTCCTTGATGCTCCAAAGTACATGGTGCATTTCTTTGCCCTTATCGCATGCCTATAAGGTCTATTTGAGTCTCCATAAGCTCAAGGCCTGGTCTTGTGCCGGTTGGCTGGACCAAACTTCCTCGCTTCGAAATGCACTTTTCTACCTTCTACAAGCTTCTCCAAGTTCTTTCACTTTCCATATTGACAATGCTAAAAAAATGAAAAATAAGAGAAAGATAACATAGGTAAGTAGCCAGAACGAGAAATATTTTCCATTCCACTATGTGATATATGGCCCAAACGGCCATGCCAAATACAACCCATGTGATAGAAATAAAGGATAAAGTGAGCCAACTTTGCTTCCTTTTGCAATAACCATATTGCCCTTTGATATGCGAAAGGATTGGGCATAGAAAACCACCTTGTAACCAAGGTTATCAAGTTGACTAACTAACATCAAACTATGTGATAATTGAGGTACATGGCATACATTATGCATAGTAAAATTTGAACCATCAATGAACTATACAACCACATCTCCGATCCCCACAACATCACACTGGTAAGACCCATTGGCCGAAACTATGTGACCAAGAAGAGTATCTTTGGTGACCAAAAATTGACATTTAGTAGGGTTCAACTTCAAACCTATTTTGGGATACTGCTAAAAAATTTCCTTCAAATTTTCCAAATGTTGATGAAAATCTTGGGCCACTGCGCTTCTATCTATACCTGAGAATACTGAGAAGTCATCAACGAAGATGCGAAGAAATGTCATTAACCATTTATCGAGTATTAAATACATTATTTTATTAAATGATGCAAGTGCATTTTTGAGACCAAAAGCCATTTGCCCCATGGAGTATAGTCAATTTTTCCCTATCTTTAGGATGAAAAAGAATTTGATTGTAGCCACTAAATACATCCAAAAAACTTTCCAAAGTTGTTAATATATTTAGGTAGTGATGTGTGTGAACACACTAGGACTGTCGAGGCAGTTTTCTCCCTCTTTAGGAGTTTTTTTTTTTGCCCCCAGCTTGTATATACGCATATAGGCCTAACGGGTTGCTTATTTTTGTACATTCTAGTGGTAATAACTTCAATATTGTGTGTTGTGCTCCAAGCTTCAGCTTCTTCCTTATGTTGTTTGCGTGCTTTCAAAGATGTCTAACTCCAACAATTGGTATTACAGCAGGTCGTCGCTTCATCTAGGGCATGGTCAACACCCCTCTAGTCATAGTCTCAAAATCGCATGAAATTTGGTAAGCATACTCAGGGTCATTAGGAGATCAAAATAGCTTCTCTATGTGGTGCCGAAATCACAATTTGAGCTCGTTTTGGCCTCTGAATGCACTATTGTAGTGCTTGTGTAGGATATTTTGTCTTTTTGTGCCAAATATATATACATCTTTGCCAGTATAAGCATATCAAAGTTTACTACAAGTTTAGCAGAACATGTGAGGGTAGTTCTGTTCAATTTTTTTAGATACTGTCATTTTTTTTTGCATTAGGGTATTTCAGTCAATGGCCATAGCTAAAAGCAGTGATGTATTCCGTATGTTGGCTATTGAGGATAAGTTGGATGGTACCAATTAGCCATTGTGGGTTTATATGATGCGACATGTATTGGTTGTAAAAGGACTATGGAATATTGTGCAGGGTGTTGAAAAACGTCCTATCACACCTACAAATACAGGTATTGAAACTGGTGCAAATGGCATTGAAGATATTGATATTCTTTAGATTCCTATTTATTGGAGCAAGTCTATGACAAGCCTAAGTATTGGCTTGAGTCCCACAAAGTCATAGAAAAATCCTTAAAATGAAGACTATGTAAAGTTCACTTGTGAACTACCTCTTGTAACTTTTGAAGAGTTTACTTAATGTAAAAGTGAAAGAATCTTAAGTGGTTGAGTCCACTTGATCAAAAATGGAAAGAGGAGCCACGAATTTGTGATTTGTGGTAGGTAGAGAATCAAATCAATCATTGATTGATTGGAGAGTGATTGAGGGAAGTTAGCCTCCCAAACTCAACTATAAATAGATGGTAGTTTTAGTCGTGGTTAGAGAGACCTATGTGAAGACCTCCAAGAGCTGAGCTTTATGCCATAGCAAGGTGTGATTACAAGGCACACATATGTATCAGTAAGTCATTGTATTGTACAAGCAATATACTTTCATTTTCATGATTATTTGAGTTCATCTTTCCATGTTCTTGTGAAGTGTACTACTCACTACCATTACTCTCAGTTTTCTCAGTCAACTTGCAGAGATGTTTTCTCTGAGCTTGGTGCATCATTTTCAGTGATTTAACTTTGTAACGTTAGCTCTATAAGTCTACTATATGCTCACAAATTTTCATGTCATTTGGATGTTGCAATCTTCAGTTATGTTCATTTGAAGTCAACAGGGTCTGTTCATCTTCACTTCTCTGTCAGGTACCCAACTTTTTCACTCACCTTGTCAGAGTCATTTCTCAGTGTTTACTTATCCAAATTCAGTGATTGAAAGCTTTTTGGATTCAGCTTACGGTCTAGTATAATCATACAAATTTTCATAATCATTAGATTCCTACATTTTGAGTTATGTTGATTTTTCTGCTCACTGGTCTCAAACTATAGCAGCTCGTGAAAATCGGGATGATGTCATCAGTTGTTAAAACTCATTCTCAGTGTGTGGTTCATTATTTTTTATGATATTACTCGTGAAAGTTAGCTCTTTAAGTTCCCTAGACTTCCCCAAGAGGAATTAAGCTAATTGCTGCTGTGCTCAGAGAATTATGTAAAACATTGGACAGGTGTATGAACCAAGAATAGCAAGTTTTTTCACCTCTGAGCTAACTCCAACTTATCTGTTTTGATCTATCTTTTTGAGAGTGATCTTCCAAGGTACATAGGGTGTCTAATACATCCATTGGCAAGCTAAAAGGGCCCACCATATACTCTTGGAGTTCATTTGGCTGGTGTAGATCAAGGATTTTGCAACACCTCTTCATCTTCAAGCACATACCTATCCATCTCTTCACAGTGGTATGAGAGCAAGGTTGGACAACATGGCAGATGGATTTCCTTCATCAATTGACAAATTGGATAGAGGTAACTACTCAGCTTGGTCATTAAGGATGGAAGCTTATCTCCAAGGTAGAAGTTTATATGGTTATGTGGCTGGAGATGAAGTTATGCCAAGTTTCAGGAACAAAAGTCAACCAACACAAGAAGAGCAAGAAAGATTGAGCACATGGTGCTCTAAGGATGCACTTGCAAGGTCTTATTTCCTCAACTCTATCTCAGATTTTTTGTTGCCTCACATTAGGAGTTGTAAGACATCTCAAGAAGTGTGGGATGCACTCAAAGCTTTCTTTTCTTCAAGTACTAAAGCTAGGAAGCATTGTTGGCACACAAAGCAACAGAGGAATCATGCACAATACGGCAACAAGGCCAGATCATTTTTCCCCATGGGTTATGTACAACACAAAGCAACAGAGGAATCATGCACAATACGGCAACAAGGCCAGATCATTTAGCAACAGAGGAATCATGCACAATACGGCAACAAGGCCAGATCATTTTTCCCCATGGGTTATGTACAACTCAAGTGATTTTAATCACTACACAAACATTGTAAATTCCGTTTTTGGTAGAATAGACTCCATTTTGTGCAAGCCGAGGAGTCCTCGAGCTTGAGGAGTATTAGAAGTACCATCGTACCAAATTTCATAATTTTTAGACTTCGTTTGAGCCCTCAAATAAGCCCTGGAACCTAATTTTTAACTAGGCCGGACACTAGGTCTGGACAAGGCCAAAGCTAGTCAAAAACTATAAAAAGAGCTAGAGAGCTCATTTTGGAGGGTGGATTGTAATTGAAACAAACTTGTAAGAGCTTTTGAAAGTAATCTAAAGAACTCCATTGATTCTCCCTCTTTGTCTTGCCGTGTGTGCGCGTGTGTGTGTATGTGTGTGCATGCTTGTGTGCTTCTCACTCACGCACTTGTGCCGCCACTTGCTCGAGGTCTTCATACCATCCTCACGTCTTCCCGGATTGACATTAAAGGAGGTGCTACTCATCACCGAGCTACACCAAATTTTGGCGCCGTTGCCGGGGATCGAGCTTTGAGGACGAGCGTGTGATGGTAAGACGTAGAGTTGACGCGTTGGAGTGGTAGGTATTTTCTTCACTCTCATCGAATTTCTTTTACTTTCTTCACCATCTTCATCACCATCATCATCATCACCATCTCCCACCTCCATCTCCATCATCGCGAAAATTTCAGTTTTTGACTATATCCCCATCTCCACCTCATTTCCCTCATTTCACTTGTGAGAGAGAGCGAGAGAGCGAATTTGCTTGCGCTGTTTTTGCATGTTTCTTGAGCTATTTTGCAGGTTTTTTGCTGTACCATCATCCCCAGCAGTGTGCGCAGGTACGACAGGCTCTGCACAGGTCCCGAGACGACGATCTCTGTCTATCGCGACAGACAGAAAATCTTAACATTTTGTGAATGCATGATTAGCACTGTAACCTACACCTTGAGGGCATTCTAGATCACTAGAAGTTTTTCAAAAATTTGCGTTTTTTCAGTCTATCGCGACAGACACCGTCTATCGCGACAGACACTGTCTATCGCGACAGACACCATCTATCGCGACAGACAGAGACCCACGACAGACAGAAATCCGCGACAGACACCGTCTATCGCGACAGACAGAATTTCACGACAGATAGCGTCTATCGCGACAGACACCGTCTATCGCGACAGACAGAAATCCACGACAGGTACCGTCTATCGCGACAGACACCGTCTATCGCGACAGACAGAAATTCGCGACAGATACCGTCTATCGCGATAGACACCGTCTATCGCGACAGACTGAAATTCGCGACAGACACCGTCTATCGCGACAGACAGAAATCCGCGACAGATACCGTCTATCGCGACAGACACCGTCTATCGCGACAGACAGAAATCCGCGACAGATACCGTCTATCGCGACAGACACCGTCTATCGCGACAGACAGAAATCCGCGACAGATACCGTCTATCGCGACAGACACCGTCTATCACGACAGACAGAAATCCACGATAGACACTGTCTATCGCGACAGACACCGTCTATCGCGACAGACAGCCCCCACGATAGATTGTGTCTATCGCGACAGACACCGTCTATCGCGATAGACAGACATTTTCGGCAAAAAATTAAAAGCTAAAATTTTGGCTATATTTGCACTCTCAAGTACTCATGTACTTACAAAGGCCTTAGAAATTGCATTAAAACCCTGAAAGGATCTGTTTGTCTAGTAACCCCCTAAACCCTGAACGGTCATAACTTTTTCATATGAAATCCATTTTCTGAGCTCTAGGGCTTGTCGGAAAGCTCGTGACATATACTACACGCCCTCAACTGTTTTTTATAAGAATACGGCGTTGATTTTCAGATAGGATATTTGGAATTTGACACACAGAGGGGTAGGAACACCAAGGGAGCTCTAGAGGAAATTTCTAGCAATACAAAAGGGGGAACAAGGGTCATTAAAAAAGTGTCTGAAATAAATTGTCTGTCAATTGAAAGATCTACTTGGAACTAATCTTGGGATTTATGCAGGCCTATTGAGAAGCAATTGAGAGTATCCAAGCAAGGGTGTGGCGCACGCTTGAGAATCAACTTCTCGAGCACTAAAGAGCAAGGTTCGGCAAGAAAGGTCGGAATATTCTCAACTCCTCTTCGTCAATTCCTAGCTTAGGCTAAGAACGATTAGAAGTAGGAGTAAGTCAGGGCGACGATAGGCCACTATCAAGTTGAAGACTACCTAAAAACTCAAGTTCAAGCTAAAAACTTAATCTCTGTACTGTCGACAACATAAAGGAAAGAACCTAACGTGGAACGATCAACCTGAAAGTACGAAGAACATTCAAGTATTCCTGACGACGTAATAGCAGACAAGACTTTAAACACGAGGAATAACTAAAAAGAATCAAGTGACTGGTACCAATTGATCGGCAACGAGGTTGTACTCTGGGCAAAGAATTGGGCTACTTAGATAGGCTTATGAACCTCAGATCAAGACGACACCTAGTAAGAGAGAGACAAAGCCTTAGGTCTTCAGAGGCTAGTGTCAATCACACTGCAAGGTCTTGGGCTCAACAGTTGAGTCACCACTCTCATTACCCGAGCTCTGATACCAGTGAATCAGCGATGTCTCAAGGTATGGACAGACCTACGGGAAGTTCAGGTGTGCCCTACTTGTACAGGGTAGAAGGCCCTTACAAAACACAGTTGGAATACCTTAGGACCAACCAATTAGGTGCGAGCATCTATGAGGACGGCCTAGGAAGATCTGTGGTCCAGATTAAAAACCCTGACCAATCCATAGGACTAGAGCACCCAGCTGTCAAGTTTGAAAACGGTGCATACCTGGACAAGGAAGGAACCATATACGTAGTCACCAGTCATCCAGATAGGACAGATGAATTTGGAAATGTAATTTCAGAAGCGGACTTAGGTGACTTGGAACAAGGAAACATGGGAGTGGAACCTAGAACCCCTCGAGGTAAATCAGTTCTCACTAGGATTATCACGCCTGAGTGGGTCCCCCAAGATAACAAGTGCATAGAATTGCTTCTCAATCGAGAAACGGACGAAGCCTTTTGGAGGTATAAACCGGATCACCCAACTGATATAGGAACAATCATGATCTATGAGTTTAAGGATCCAGATAGCCCAGGTAGAGTGACCTACTTAGACCACACTTCGGAGAGGATCTTTGTGGTGACAGAAAATGATAGGCATGCTTACACTTGGAAGGGCGAATTCATTTTCCCCCAACCAAGATCAAATGTATCCTATGGTCACCCCGGAGCTGGAACATCCCAGGCTCATGGTAGGCAAAGAGACAGAAGTAAAGATAGACCAGAAGTAAGTTTTGCCAATTCAGTGGGCAGAGAAAGAACGAGAACGGAGACGAATAGGGTGGAACCTGAGGTGCTTAGAGCCCATAGGAACCAAAGAAATGTAGATGGATTCCCTCTGCCGAGGCCTAGAGAGCACACAAGAACTTTGAGACCCACCCAGCTAGTTAAGTCCATGAAGAATTACTTTGACGGCACAGGAGATCCCTATGATCATGTGGCGGAGTTCAAGCAAGTCTTGAGAGCTAAACAAGTTGAGGATCTATTCACGCAGTACAATGCCTTCGGTCTAACCCTGAGGAATACGGCACTTACATGGTTTCAGCCATTGGATGAGCGCCAGTTCAGGAGCATAGACCAACTCCTAGAAGCATTTATTATTGAGTTCTCCAAGAGTGGCATAAGACACAACACCTCCTCACTGATTCACAGCTTCAAGCAAACCTCTCAAGAGACTGTGAGACTTGCAGGAAGAAGATTTAGACAATATCTTGAAAGGTGCCCTGTTTCGGAGCTACCCACATCTGCCAAACAAGTAGCCTTATTCCTTGACGGATTGTTGAGTACAAAATTGAGATCCTATGTGTATCTGAAGGACCCTAGGACTATAGAAGAGTGTGTACGCATGTGCATTGACATTGAAGATAACCTAGGGGAAGAACTAGAGCTCTCCAAAATCTACAAAGATACAGATAGTGCATCTAGTCACTCTTCCACGCAATCCACATCAATTGAGGAACTCGCAGAGAAGGTAGCTCAGAAATTAGGGGTAACTAGTAAACAAATCCCAAGGTTTGCCCCTGTGAAAAGGTGCTACACTTGTGGTGGTGACCACATGGCGAATGTCTGCCCCATTATGGCTCAGCCCCAAGTAAATCCTAGTAGCCAGTACTGCACCATAGAACGAAGATACACCAATCACACCGCACAAGATTGCCCATACAACAAGCAGGCGGTTAGGCAACCCTACCCTCAGCCATACCCGCAGCAAGGAAGATACCAGAACCCGTACCCTCCACAACCATATGGCAGGCCACATCAGCCGTATCAGCAACCCTACCAAAACCAACAAAGGCCTCAGCCAGTGTTAGCTCAACAACCCCCTGCCCCAGCTAATGTGATTCCGGTAAAGTATGCTGTTGCAGAAGAAAACCTGAATAGGGCCATAGTACCAGTAACCCCACTGATCTCAGAAAGTGACCCGAGTGACCATAGCTTTGCTTCTACACATGTCGATAGTCCCCAAGCTTACTACATGCAGTCTCCAGAACATGGTGAGTCCTACTATAGTGAAGAACCAAGTGAACCTAGTTGGGAGTCGGATTACACGAACGTCATGTATGCAAACCCCAACCCTAGGCCTCAACCTAGGCAGGTACGACCACCCTTTCCTAGAGGACCATGCTACCGATGTCAAGGGGATCACTTCATTCGTGATTGTCCCTTACCTCCACCTACACAAAATCAGTCCGTGACGATCCAAGGCTTTTGCCAAGATTGTGGAAAAGAGCATCTCTTACGAGATTGCCCAAAGAACCCCAATAATATGCCAAAAATCATGCCCATCAATGTTATTGAGTTAGTGGTAGATTCCAGCGGAAGTGTGACTTCCACTGCACCCGTACAGGTAGTCACGAGAGCTCAAGCAGTGAAGCAAAGCCAAGGGGTAGGCAAGGAAAAGAGCCCAGACACTAGCGATACTGAGAGCCAAAATAAAAAGAGAACAAGAGCTTGGAGAGATAGCCGCGAACGCATGAAAAGGCAATGGGCAAAGAAGATGAGTGAACTTGAGGAAAGTCTACGAGAAACCAAGGCTAAAATCATAGAGATCACATCTCAACCGCACTCTCACACATTCCCACCGCTACCATCCCCATCACCCTCCATCCCTTCACCCTCTAAGACACCCCACATAACCCACCCACCACCCCAAACAGGATCAGTATTAGCTGATCCCACTCCCGAAGACATAGACATGATGCTTAAAGCATATCAGGCCAGAATCCAAGAAGGGCCAAACGTCACGGATCATGACAAGTGCTATCCTAGAGCTGACCTAGAGATAGAAAGAACCAAACTGTGCGCAAAAATGGTCGCATTGGCTCAGACTATGTTTGAAGCCAGTCGCCTTTTCAATTACTCAGGCTCAGCCAAAACGCAATTACACTTGGATGGATTCCTAGAGAAGTTAGAGAGGATAATTGCAAGATCTGACAAGGAAGAAAAAAATCAAGACAAAGAAAAAGCAAGCAAAAACATGAATCATTCCCAATCGGAAGTTTATGTGGCCAATTCCACTAAACCAGACAGTTTCCCCTCCTTAGAAAGAATAGAGAGGCTAATTGCACAGTCAGAAAAGGAACCTACCCCTCAAAGAAAGGAAAGGGCAAGAGAACGGATAAGCCAGCCTCTTCAGGAAGCCCATGTGCCTCCTCAAGAAGCTTATCTTCCCCCCCAAAAGGCAGATAAGCCCCCCTCAGAAGCTCACGTACCTCCACAGTCTGCCTACATTCCTTCTCAGGGAATGTATGAGCCTGCTCGGAAGAGTAGTAGAATAAGCAATCCTCCCCAAGAAGCTTGTGCTCCAGCCATTTATGAGAGCAAGGAGAGAGCCAACGATAGAACAAGCCCTCCTTTCCAGGCTGCTTATGTGCCCAATTCCACGGAGCCAGACACTTCTTCTTCTATGAATCGGTTTGCACCAGACTTCCTACGAGAGATTCAAGAAGACAAATGGGATAACGAAAGCGAGGTCGCCCCTCCTTTTGAACTTGTGGACGATGCACACGACCAATTCCCACAAGACATCCCATCTAATTACGGGGAGCATGAGAGTGTTCAGTCTCACGAAAGATTAGACTTTGAGTCTAATTCCATACAAGAGCTACCCCACTTCATAGGCCCATGGGAAGCAAAGTCCACATGTATGAGAGCACCCACAGTCATGGTAAGGAACGACGACTCAGTCATACCTAGGAACACAGAGGTAGTGAAGAACACTAATGTGCAGTGTAATCTCAAGTTAGAAGAGCTACTCAAGGTTAGACCTGAATTATGGAAACATGTAGCCAAACAAGTACCAGAGATAGCAAAACCTCGTTCCCAGGAAGGATCCCATAGGACAGTGCTAGAAATTCCCTTAGATAAGATAGGAGATATGTGTGAAGGTGAAGAAGGGAACACCTATCTTCCCATCACCTACCAGGAATACACCACCAAGGCGATTTTGGACTCAGGTGCAGGAGTTGCAATTGCCACCACCTCCTTATGGAAGCATTGGGGCAAACCAGCACTCATGCCAACGAGGATGAAATTGCAAATGGCCGATGGTCACATAGAGAGACCCTTAGGATTGCTAGAAGGAATAACTCTCACCACTTGTGGTGTGGAGTTTGAGCATAGCTTTGCTATATGTGACTTCAGCAAAAATCATGCCTATGAGATGATTTTGGGAAGACCATTCATGCGACAGTTACAAGTGGTACAGGATTGGGGGACCAATTCTTTGTACCTGCAGCACTTAGGTGTTACAACCAAAGTCAATCTCAAGGATTATTCTCATAGAGATGTCCCTCCTATCCAATGGAATCCCCTCCATAGAGCCAAAGATGATACAGAATCGGTGCATTCCATAGGGTCTGGATCCTCATGGATGCATGAAGATACTCACTTATGGATGTGCAAGGTAGCAGTAGAAGAAGAGAAGAGAGAGAAAGCCAGAGAGGTAGGTGCGAACGAAACTCATAGACCCATTCAAGACCCAGCCTATGCACCTATAGTCTTTCCAGATGAGGAATTCGAACCCCATGGCTGGGCAGAAATTTTAGCGACAATGGACGTAGCCATCAATGAAGAAAAATGGACACCTCACTATGATGAGGATGGCTATGACATTTCAGTCTTCTCCATAGAGCCAATCATGGGAGAGGCAGTTTTAGAAGAATGCGAACCTAGCCCTGATGCATTTGAGGATGCAAGTGACTCCGATCTAGAGTCAATCATTATGGACCCACCATTTGCATCAGATGAAGAATACTTACATGAAGTAGAATTTCAACCCCAGAGGCATGGAGAGGTTACGACTAATGTAAGATTAGCAACACATGTGAACCCGATGGAAGAAGGAAAGAAACGAAAGAAGAGAGAAGCCTCACCAAAAGAGGAAGAATCTTTGTTTGAGGTCCCAGAAAATTTTAAGAAGTATGAGATAGATGACAGGAGAGTCATGATTAGAATGCCTAAACGAGAGGCACAATCAGGAGAGGCCTATGATAACAAAGAAACTACCAAGAAAATCGTAGTGGCCCTAGAAGAAGGAGAGGAAAGATGTACGTACATAGGCCATGACCTAACAGAAGAAGAAGAGTACGAATTGATTGCCTTGCTAAGAGAATACAGAGATGTATTCGCTTGGAGTTACAAGGATTTGAAAGGTGTTGACCCGGACATATGCTCACACACTATCCCCATGACCTCAGATGCCAAACCCTCTAAGCAAAAGCCTTATACATATAATGATAATTACGCTGCTAAAATCAAGGAGGAGATAGATAGACTGGTCGAAGCAGGATTTATCTATGAAATTGAGCACACTGAATGGGTATCCCCCATCGTAGTGGTGCCCAAGAAGAACGGCAAACTGCGTGTGTGCATTAACTTGAAGAAGGTTAATGCAGCCACAATCCGAGATAACTATCCGCTTCCCATCACAGAACATCTCTTAGAAAGAGTGGTAGGCAAGGAAGTGTACAGCTTCCTTGATGGATTTTCGGGCTACAATCAAGTAGCCATAGCTCCAGAGGATCAGCATAAGACAGCCTTTGCCACAGAATGGGGCATTTTTGCTTTTAGAGTAATGCCATTTGGGCTTACCAATGCACCAGCTACCTTCCAGAGGCTGATGTGCCATGTGTTTAAGGAGTTCCTGAGGAAGAGTTTAGAAGTCTATGTTGATGATCTTTGTGCTCATTCCAATGTTAGACAAACTCATATTCCTGAACTCAGACAAATCTTTGACAAATGTAGAGAGTATCAAGTCTGCCTGAACCCAGAAAAGTGTGTGTTTATGGTAAGGCAAGGTAAGATTCTAGGACACATAGTGTCAAAGAATGGCATATCTACCGACGAAGAAAAAGTGAGAGCCATAGCAGAGCTACCTAGGCCAAAGAATGTCAAGGAAGTACAAGCTTTCATGGGGCATTGTGGTTATTATCGACGATTTATACACATGTATGCTGTCATTGCAAAGCCCATGTACGGACTTCTGACAAACTTTGAGTGGACGGATGAATGTGAGAATTCCTTCCAAGAGCTTAAACGAAGATTATGTTCAGCACCAATCTTGACCACACCAGATTGGAATAAGCCATTCCATGTTCATGTGGATGCATCCAATTATGCTATTGGATGTGTGCTTGCACAACCCACTGGTGAAGGTAATATGGATCTTCCAATTGCCTATGCCAGTAGACAATTGAATGTGGCTGAACGGAATTACACCACTACAGAGCGCGAAGGATTAGGCATGGTATATGCAGTTAAGAAATTTAGACACTATTTGCTTGCAAATAAGTTTAAATTTTTTACTGATCATCAGGCATTATTATATCTCGTAAACAAGCCATGCAATACAGGAAGATTAGTGAGATGGTTTCTCTTGCTAATGGAATATGACTTTGAGGTCGTGGTAAGAAAAGGTAGGACTCACTTGAGAGCAGATCATCTCTCTAGGCTCACATCGGGAGAAGCCCCACAAGGAGTGTCAGATGACCTTCCTGATGCTTACTTGTTTAATTTGGAAGTTATACCGCAGTGGGCCAAGCCATTGGTACCAGTATTGACATACGGGCCTAACCATCCAGTGGTAAACACACGGAATAGAGAGGTGGTAAAAGCCCAAAAGTACCACATCATGGCAGGAAGCATGTACAAGCACACAGATCAAGGGATCTTGGCTTGTTGCGTAGAAGAGGATGAGTACGCTAAATGGCTGCAATTAGCACATGTAGGTGCGTTAGAGCAACACCATTCCAAACAACGAACGTTGCAGACTCTAAAGAGATTCGGAGTGCATTGGCCAACTATGGAAGCGGATGTCCAAAAGTTGTGCAAGGAATGCCCAATCTATTGCACTAAACCACCTGTGGAACATGCCACTCTCTATCAAGTATCCATTGTGCCAGATTGGAGTGAACCTCTAGTATCATTCTTGAGGACAAACACATTCCCTCCAGACATGACTCTGGCTAGGAAAAGGAGTTTGGAACAAGAAGCCCAGGATTATTCACTCGTTGGTGATAATCTATACAAGCGCGGTAAGGATGGTTACCTGAGACTGTGTGTCCATGAAAGTGAGTATCTTAAGATCTTAGAAACTGCTCACCAAGGTGTAGCAGGAGGACACTTTGGACCGGATCGGGTGATCAAGGCAATCCTATTTGCGGGCTTTTGGTGGCCTACCCTTCACATGGATGCACATACCTATGTGAAACGGTGTGATGTCTGTCAAAGGACTCAGTATCCTATACGCAAAGATGAGATGCCACTGAAACCTATGATGGGTGGACGTGCATTCTCTAAGTGGGGAATAGACTTCGTAGGTCCTATTAATCCCCCAGCTAAGGGTTCTCATGCGGAATACATCATTGTGGCAACAGATTATCTCACCAAGTGGGTAGAGGTAAAAGCTACAACCAAGAACGATGCTCAAACAACTGCCAAATTCTTGTTTGAGAATGTATTCACAAGATACGGGCTACCTATAGAGCTTGTAAGTGATAGAGGCACTCATTTCTTAAACGAAGTGATTGAAAATCTACTCCAAGAATTCTTGGTAATACACAAGAAGTCTGCCCCTTATCACCCTCAAGCTAATGGACAAGCTGAGAGCACTAATAAGATTTTATGCAATGTACTGACGAAATTAGTGAACACTAAACGCTCTGACTGGGACAAACAGCTACACCATGCTGTTTGGGCATACCGAGTTGCCTACAAAACGGTACTCCAAGCCACCCCCTTTCAGATGGTATTCGGTCAAAACGCTGTGTTACCCTTGGACTTCTTGATCCCTACATTGAAAGTAGCACAAGAGCACGAATGGACAGGTCATGAGCTCTCCTCTAGGATCTTTGACCTTGAACGATTAGGGGAAACAAGACTGAGAGCCGCTGCAGGAATATATGCAGCCAAGAAGAGACAGAAGGCATATTTCGATGCTCATGTGAAGGATAAAGGCTTGAAAGCAGGAGATCTAGTCTTAGTCTATACACTAAAACAACACGCGAGGAAGCTAGAAAAGAGAGGCTACGGACCTATGATCATCAATAGGATCTCCACGAGCGGAGCAGTACAACTAGCCACGTTAGAGGGTGATGTTCTCCCAAACTATATCAGCGGTTGTAGAGTCAAGTTGTATCAGGAACCCCTCACGGAGGAAATGCTCAGCCGACTAAACACTGCTAAGAAACGCAAAGAGGAAGAAAAGCGCATTCGAGAAGAGGCTCAAGCAGAGGCTTTAGAACGCATCAGAAGGATGAAGTTACGCAGACACGGCCGAGATCTGACTAGAACAGTTGACCATGCAGATCAAGGATATCCCATGGCCATGTGCGAAGTTGCAGGAACAAGCTCGAATAGAATAATTGATAGACGTCCTTTCATAACCATAGATATAGGACAAGGAAAGAGTGCAAGGACCGTAAGAGCCTTGATTGACTCAGGTGCCGCCACTAGCGCTGTTAAGTTGTCTTACTGTCAAGAGTTACAGTTAACTGTCCGTCCTGTGGAGGCATATCTCATAGGATTGGGAGGCGTGGAAACCCCTTGCATGGGCGAGGTGGAACTTCCCCTCTACATTCACGATGAGGCAATGACCGTTAAAGTACTAGTGTGTCAAGATGAGGATCTCACTGAACCTCTCGTCTTGGGTCAGGATTGGATCTATGACCGAGCAGTCAATCTAAACCTAAGAAGTGGACTTCTCCAGGTTTGGGTCAATCATAGTCGAGTTACAGTAGAATTAGACAATGGAGCACTCAAGGAACTAGGAAAGGCACAGACTCCTGGTCCTTCCAGGGGTACACATGAAGATGACCATGCTGTTCTTGTTCAAAACCCTGTGTTGCAGAGGAATGACATTTGCAAAAAAGGAGTCAGGGATGCAACGGAACTCCCTTCTTTTCCAAAGGCCAGAAGGAGGCAGCAACCAAAGGCGGATCACAAGCAGAAGAAGCAGAGTACTACCTATGTCCGAGATCAAAAATACCTGCGCAGCAGAATGTCCCAGAAAATAAACCAGGTGTGGGTGCGGAAAGGCGAACGACCGGGTGCACCACCGTCAACTACACGGGCAAAGCCTCTTATTAGTAACCAACAACACGACGCTAATAAGAAGTCTTTCAGAAATTCTTCTGCTAAAGTAAAATATATTTGGGTGCCCAAGAAGTCGATGAAGGCAAGCCCACAATCAAGACAAATTTGGGTGCCTAAGGCTTGCTTGAGGGCACAAGTAGCTACGCCAAGGCCACAACCTATGCAGCATAACCCAACTACGAGTACAACCAGTATTCACTCGCTCTCAACACTTAGGAACACACCAAGACCCATGAGCATGCATGTAATCACTCATAAGTGGGTCCCTAAAAGGCCCCATTCCCAAACAGTGACACCGACACAGCTCTCTAGAGTCTCTACGAAACCGAAAGCAAAGCCCATCCGCTGCATTTGGCAGTCTAAGACCTGTAATAAACCCCCCGACCCCAAATTGTAAATTCACCCCACTTACTCACGGCATTAGTCTCCTAGGAATACACAAACATTAACTACACTCACTATCTTCGTGCACTTACTAACCACTAACTCACCATCTACCTCATGTTAATGTTGTAACGGGGACAACAACGGATTTATTCTGTCCATTACGATGTTAACACATGATTCTATATTCTCACAGAATCAGAAGGCCAAAAGAAAAATGGCAGAAGCGACAGGTTCGGGCTCACAAGTAGGGATACTTACTGCAGGAATTGATGTGGATAGCCTACCTGTGGATGTGCCTCCGACTGAACGACCAGTGGAGATGCAACACCTTCAGCAACTCCCGGTGCCAGATCCACCTACAGGAATCACGGAACGAGTTCATGCCAATTCTCATTGGTTCAATGGCATGCCCGGTCCATTAGGTGAAGCCAAGTATATCTGGGAGTCTAAATGCGAGTATGACAGATCATGGGTGCGATTCCAATTTTTCTCCAAAGAGTTCGAGACTTTACAGAACACCGAAGATCTCCAGACCATATGGCAACGAGCAGGGTTGGCGGAATATTTTGAAGCCCCACTACCTAAACCCGATCTCCTCCGATGTTATTATTTGGTCTCCACATTACAAGCTAATGAAGATAAGGACCAACCCGGATCATTTGTTCTCCCCT
Organism: Ceratopteris richardii; assembly: GCA_020310875.1. Taxonomy (NCBI): domain Eukaryota; kingdom Viridiplantae; phylum Streptophyta; class Polypodiopsida; order Polypodiales; family Pteridaceae; genus Ceratopteris; species Ceratopteris richardii. The sequence goes on along the minus strand of CM035439.1, from coordinate 143,815,969 downwards.
CATTGCTGGGCAACAACGAGTTGAAGAGGTTTGAACTTACTGTGGAGTTGGTAAGCGACGCTTTAAATATGCATGGCACGCATGTGCCCTCAGAAAAGGATGCTCTCGTTCCCACCAACATGAAGGACAGGAAACTAGTGAAGCTGAAAGACATGGCAGCACTCACCCCAAATGTGTCCATCCCTCTCCGCATGTGCATGCAACATTTCGCCTTCCCCGGCCAAGACCGATTCACGCAACCACACAAGAAGATCTGGTTTGCTCTCTACTTGGCGGAAGCAGGTGCGTTACCTATTAAGCTACCAGTGTGGATTATAGATCAGTTGTATGAAGCAAACAAACGGGCTTCTAGGAAATTAGTGGTGAACGGATGCTGTGCGATCACACGCATTATTTACCGATGCCTAGCATATGATGTCCCCATTGAACGTGCCTTAACTTGGGCATAATTACAAATGTTTAAAAGGCTCAAGACGTCCACACATCAGTCCAAGCGCATGAGGGGCGCGATCCCTTGTGTCCAGACAAGGGAAGTCCTGACTACTCCTGAGGCATCACCACTAAGAGAGGGCACTGTACCTCCCTTTACCATTAGGATACCCAGGTCGGAATCTGACACTACGACACAACCTACCCCATCGGCTCCTCCTGTTACACCTGAATTCGAATTTGCTGCCACTGGAGAGGCTGAAGGACTGGACCCCCAGGATTTCGAAGCATTCCTACAAAGCACACAATTCTCTGATGTGGAGTTTTATTCAGAGGCAGAGGAGCAGGGCACATCCTCACGAAGAAGAAGAAAGTCTACAGACGGTAGACATGTCCATTGGAGTGACGCTCAGCAAAGTCAACAACACGGACACCCGGAAGAAGAAGAAACGTATGACGAAGAGACCACTGAAGCTCCAGCATATACAGCAGAACTCCGAAGGCTGTATCAGATTATGGAAAGAGTGCGATCGCAGCAGTTACTCACTGAACAGAGCAGCAGAGTACTTATGACTCAGTTGTTGGAAGAAGCGGGAGTTGACTCAGAGTACAGGGAAGGTCTCTTATTGATGGCAGAAACATATGGAGTTGTAGAAGCTGTGCGCACTGCCATTCAGAGGCCTTCAGTTCAATATGACCCACGAAGGTTCCAGACACGACCTCGCTCAGGTAAAAATATCCAAATCCCCGTTACAGTTGCAGAAGAGCCAACTACTACACCAACCTCCCAAACAGCTAGTCAACAGCACCCCGCCACCCATGAGGAGTCCACCGAACCACTACCACCTACTCCCCCACCATCACCTCCTAGAACAGAGACAGTGGAAATCCCATCGACCACTCAACCCACTGACCCAACCTTCATCTTTCGTACTCCCATCTCTAGTGCCACCCTATTCTCTACCACTGATAATCCAATCTTCGAAGCAAACCCCAACCCTACACAATCCGCTGAACCCCTCCTAGAACCTGCCCTAGGGCAACCATCCCCAACGCCCTCAGCTACGGGTCATCCTGACCCTAGATCCACATTCATGGGTTTCCCTGCTACCACGCAACCCTTTCAACCCTCCTCAAATTTACGACCTCAACCCCCGACATCCCTCTCCCCATTCCTACAATCCCTCCATGACTTCCTTGCTAGGGCTTTTCAACCAGGCTCTCAACCATTCCCTGTCTTTCCAGCTCCCCACCCCACTTCACATCTATTCACCACTTCCACACACACACCACCTACCATACCAATGTATATGGCAGGCCCCACACTAACACCCACTCCTGAAGGTATGGACATTTCACCACCCACGGCACCTCCACCCACAGTTCCACCTCTTCCCGTTCCCCCTCCACCAATTTCACCCACACACACAACTTCCGTAGACACATCATTCACTGTCTCCCTTCCCCAATTCCCATCCCATGCATCTCCCACGATAAACAACCCACACTCATCTATAGGAAATGCATTGGACACCATGTTGGCTTGTATATCAAATTTAAGAACAGATTACATTCAGCTCCAGCAACAAAACGAACGCCTGCAAGAGCACTCAGCGACACTACAGCACCGCCTTGCGGCACTAGAAGAGGAGAACGCTCGCCTCCACACACAGTTCCAAACCCTCCAAGAAGCCCATAATAGATTGGAGGTACAGCTACAGAACGTAGATCAGGAAGCAGTGCAGGTGGTAGAAGGTCACCTACGGACACAGCTGGAACGCAACTCAAAACTTCAGCGAAATATGGTGCTACTTAAACGCCATCTTGCGGCTGCTCAGGAAGAGAACAGACGTCTGCAAATACAAAATCAAGAGAACCTGGAGGCAGCTATTGAGAGCACACCGGGGGCACCCATCAGCCCATCCAAGTTTCAAGCAGTGACCCCCGATAATATCAAGATTATATTGGAAGATTATGCCATGCTGCTCGAAGCACATGATAAGCTATCGGAGGAGCTAGGACAACTGAAGCAGGAACACCAACAAGGACCAACAGCTGTCCCTCCAACCACCCCCTCTGCGGCTTCGCTTCTCAACGCAGAGGCCATAAAAGATCTCCAGGAACAGGTAACTGAATTGCAAACACGCCTACTGCAATATGAGAGACCATCTTCCCCTCCGGAGGCTCCCACGGACGAAGAAGTTGTGCAAATTCCTGTGGAACAAACGTTTGATGAAGAATATGATCCGCAACCATTCCCAGGAGGCCAACAAACAGAAGAAGCGCAGGACACGTTCGAGGCACCACGGTCGCCATGGTTACGACAAGTGGAGGAAATAGGGACTTCACATGAAGAGCGCACCGTAGTGCAAAATCAAGCCATGAGGGTCATAGAGGAGACTGTGTTACAATCAGCTTACTTCAAGAACTTGTCATCGAGACGCCTGATTCTCTCATCAAAACTCTAATACAGGCCGTATTTTATTATCTTGGCTGATTATAATGCAGAAATACAAAGAGTCACGGGTCAGATTCCTACTTTTGCGACCCAATTTCAACCCGAAGACCTTCCTCCAGAGGTGCGAAAAGGCAAGATTCGTCAACCAACATGGCGGCAGAAACTTTTAGAGACCTATCCAGAAATGCTACGCACATGGAACAACGCGCCGTTGCACCTCCTGTACAACCCATGCTACGGTCCAGTTCCTCGCCGCAGGTCGTGGAAGGCATTCAATATCAAGGTACAGAACAATGCGCAATGCAAGGAATGGCTGAACTACCCGTACATCGCGCCACCACAAGGACCACCATCGGTAGCATATATGATGGGAACCATTCGCCACTGGATGCCGCGCTTGAAGCCCATGCCAGATGTAGCAGCGCAAATGATGCTTAAAATCTTAGATATGATGAAAGTAGTGCTGAAGACGTTTAGAAATGCAGCTGCACCACAGGTACGTCTTCCGGGGTTTAGCAATGGAAATTACGACTTGGTGTATGACATGAGCACCACCCCCAGTATCCGTGTGGCTTACGCTTGGCATGCGCGCATCAAATACCTCCCCGCCTGCTACAAACAGACCTTCGAAGAAATGTTCAGATCAGGTTTCTGGGAGTATCACTCGGAGATTTTCGCACCAAAGCCGACACATCTGCTGCAACTGTTTGCTTGTGAACAAGCAATGTATTCAGAGTACTACACCACCCCGCAACCAGAGACCCCCGGTGCAATAAATTAGGAGGCATTGGAAGCCGATCTAGCAAGAGGCTTAAGGATAGGAGAACATGAACTGGCCACCAATGTCATCCAATATTACATCAACCACCCGCGAGAACAAAGGTCTGTCAGGGGCGACAGACGCTAGGAAGGGGGGAGTGTTGGCACACAAAGCAACAGAGGAATCATGCACAATACGGCAACAAGGCCAGATCATTTTTCCCCATGGGTTATGTACAACACAAAGCAACAGAGGAATCATGCACAATACGGCAACAAGGCCAGATCATTTAGCAACACAGGAATCATGCACAATACGGCAACAAGGCCAGATCATTTTTCCCCATGGGTTATGTACAACTCAAGTGATTTTAATCACTACACAAACATTGTAAATTCCGTTTTTGGTAGAATAGACTCCATTTTGTGCAAGCCGAGGAGTCCTCGAGCTTGAGGAGTATTAGAAGTACCATCGTACCAAATTTCATAATTTTTAGACTTCATTTGAGCCCTCAAATAAGCCCTGGAACCTAATTTTTAACTAGGCCGGACACTAGGTCTGGACAGGGCCAAAGCTAGTCAAAAACTATAAAAAGAGCTAGAGAGCTCATTTTGGAGGGTGGATTGTAATTGAAACAAACTTGTAAGAGCTTTTGAAAGTAATCTAAAGAACTCCATTGATTCTCCCTCTTTGTCTTGCCGTGTGTGCGCGTGTGTGTGTATGTGTGTGCATGCTTGTGTGCTTCTCACTCACGCACTTGTGCCGCCACTTGCTCGAGGTCTTCATACCATCCTCACGTCTTCCCGGATTGACATTAAAGGAGGTGCTACTCATCACCGAGCTACAAGCATCAACTATGGCTGGATTTCACAACTCTCAAGAAGGCTTCCAAACAAAATGTGACTGATTTTGTCACAAAGCTCAAGGACATAGCGGATCAGTTGGGAAGCATTGGAGAGGTAATAGATGAAGAGCAAATTGTAAGGTAGGTCATCAATGGCTTGAAGGCAGATGACAAGTGGGAAGCATTCACCACAGCTATGGATTTGTACATGGACATGCATGTACCTGATTTCAACGCAATCATTGGACAACTACTTACTCAAGAGGCAAAGCTTATAAAAAATGGAGAAAGCTCTAAAGGTAATCAATCTTCAGCTATACACGGATAAAAGCAAGTCTAAAGATAACAAAGGAAAGGCAAAGAAAGTGGATGATGAAGCAGGTACATATCAAGCTAACTATGCAGGTAGAGGAAGACATGGCAGAGGTAGGGGAAGAGGAGGTAGACAAGGCAGGGGGAGATCCCAAGACTCCAACTCATGTTCTATTTGTGGATTAACTAATCATACAACTGAAAATCGCTTTAGGAATTCCAGGAATCAAAGAGGCAGAGGATACAATAGAGGAAGTTATGGCTACTCAAGAGGAAGGTTCAACAACTACCTGGCAACTACAACAACTAAACGCTACAAAGGAAGGAGAGACTACAATAACTACACAGAAGACTCAAACAAAGAGGATTCATTATTGATCATGAACATGGCTATGCCAAAAGGTAAATCTGATGAGCATGTTTTCTACATAGATTCAGGTTGTTCAAATCATGTGGCAGGAAATGTGGCACTCCTTTCAGATTTAGAAGATCCAAGGAATAAGCATGAGGTACAAACAGGAGATGATACAAAACATCCTATGGAGAAAATAGGCAATGTCAAAGCACCTGATGGAAACATCAACCTACTCAGTAAGGTACTCTATGTCCCTACCATTACAAAGAATTTGATAAGTGTTGGGTAGATAGTAGAAAAAGGGTTGCAAGTCAGGTTCACAAAAGCAGGAGCATTTGTTGAAGATCCAAGTCAAGGATTCAGAAGAATTGCAAAAGGTGAAAAGACAGGTAGATTGTTCACATTTGAATTACAGGACACTAGAAACATTGCTCTCTTTAATTATGGTAGTCAGACACTCACAAAATTGGAAGTATGGCACAAAAGGTTAGCACATATTGGTGAAAGGTCATTAAAGCAAATCTGCAGGGACCAAAGTGTACTTGGACTTCCTAATTTGTCAAAACAACATATGATTTATAAGTGTAGTGCATGTCAATTTGGAAAGTCTCACAGGTTACCATTCATGAAGAAAGGTTATATGCATGGAGATCTCTTGGAGTTGGTTCATACAGATGTATGGGGACCTAGCAAGGAAGCTTCAATATCTGGATCAAGGTATTATGTTTCCTTTATTGATGATTGCAGCAGATGGACTATCCTATTATTTATGAAACACAAAGATGAAGTTTTTTCATGTTTCAAAAGATATTTGGCTCTTGTGGAGAATCAAACAGGTAAATCACTAAAAAGGCTAAGGTCAGATGGAGGGGGAGAATACTTCTCCCATGATTTTGATTCTTTTCTTCAAGAAAGAGGAATCAAAAGAGAGGTAACTACAAGGTACACTCCTAAGCAAAATGGAGTGGCAGAAAGGAGGAATAGGACAATTGTTGAAGCTGCAAGGTCTATGTTAAATGAAAAGCATTTACCTAATTACTTATGGGCTGAGGCTGTATCTACAGCCACTTACTTGATTAACAGGTTGCCTTCAAAATCCCTTGATGGGATGACTCCATATGAGGCTTGGAATGGAAGAAGACCAAGCTTAGATCATTGTAAAATTTTTGGATGTATTGCTTTTGCTCATGTTCCTTCACAGGCTAGAGGCAAGATGGATCCAAAGGCAGAAAGGTGTGTATTTATTGGATATGACAACAATCAAAAGGGCTACAGGTTATACAACCCTACCAACAAAGGATTCTTGGTAAGCAGGGATGTAGTTTTTGATGAAAACAACTCATGGTATGAAGATTCATGCAGGAAGACCAATTTACCATATAATCTTGAAGAAGATTTTCCAAAGCTTGGTAGAGAACAATCAAAGATTGAAGAACAAGACACCTCAGAGGATGATGAAGAATCTCACATGGAAAAGATCAAAGCATGGAAGTCTAAAGGTAAAGCAAAATTGCAGGAACTTGGACATGAGGCAGAATCATCACATCAAGGCTTAAGAAGATCTATGAGGGAAAAGAAAAAACCAGAAAGGTATGGGTTTGACACCTCATTAGTAACTAAACATTCTATCTACATAGCACATGACATAAACCAAGAGGAGCCATCATCATTCGAAGAGGCCAAAGCAAAAACAGAATGGAAGCATGCAATGAAGGAAGAGATTGAAGCACTTGAGGAAAACAACACTTGGGATTTGGTGCCCAAGACTTCATCCATGAAGGTAATAGGCTCAAGATGGGTCTATAAACTCAAGAAGAATTCTGATGGTTCAATTAACAGGTATAAGGCAAGGCTTGTGGCAAAAGGCTTTGCACAAACTCAGGGAATTGATTATGAGGAGACTTTCTCTCCTGTGGCAAAGATGCCTACTATTAGGGTTTTGCTTAGTATTGCCTCTTCCAAGAATTGGAAGATACTTCAACTAGATGTAAAGAATGCATTCTTGAATGGTTGGATAACAGAAGAGGTATATATGGCACAACCACCTGGTTTTGAGAATCAAGTTTATCCTGATTATGTGTGTAAACTTAACAAAGCATTGTATGGTCTCAAGCAAGCTCCAAGAGCTTGGAATTTTAGGCTTGTTTCATTCTTGCAGGACAAAGGCTTTCAACCAAGCAAGGCAGATCCTTCACTCTTTATTAAAAAGAGTAATTCCGAGGTCATCTACCTATGTGTATATGTAGATGATATTATATTGACAGGAAATTATGTAGATGGTATGAAGAAGATCAAAGATCAGATGAGAGAAGAGTTCAAGATAAGTGATTTGGGTTCACTTACCTACTTCCTAGGTTTGGAAGTTGTCTACAAAGATCATGGTTTGTTTCTCACTCAAAGGAAGTACATTAAGGACATGTTCGCAAAATTCAAGATGCAAGATTGTAAGATTGCAGGTACTCCAATGGAGGTCAATCACAAATTGAGCTCACATGAAGGTGAACTCATAGAGGACATCACATCATATCAAAGTCTAGTGGGTAGTCTAAACTATGCCACATTGACAAGAGTAGATATATGTTACAGTGTGAGTGTGCTAAGTCAATTTATGCACACACCAAGGAAACCACATATGGATGCTGCCAAAAGGATTCTCAAGTATCTCAAAGGAACCATAAATGAAGGACTTTATTATCCTTATGTATCTGATTTAGGTTTGAAGCTATTTTCTGATGCAGATTGGGCTGGCTCCAAGGAAGATAGAAGGAGCGCTTCAGGTTATCTTACCTTTGCAGGTTCAAAGCTTATTTCATGGTCATCCAAGAAGCAACCCACAGTTGCTCTCTCTTCTATTGAAGCTGAATATAGAGGTCTTGCCATAGCTACACAAGAAGCTATGTGGATGAAGACATTATTCAAAGATCTTGGATTTGAGTTTGGAACTCCAACTATTTTTGGTGACAATATGAGTTCTATTCATTTGGCTGCTAATCCTATTTTTCATGCAAGGACTAAACATATTGAAGTTCATTATCACTATGTACAAGAAAAGGTTCTAAGCAAAGAGATTCAAATATCATATGTGTCCACTCATCAACAATGTGCAGATATTCTAACCAAAGCATTGGATGGTACGAAGCTTTGCAAATTCAAGGCTATGATAGGTTTGCAGGTAATCTTGGAAGATTGAAGACCTCAAGCATACTTGGCTTGAGGGGGAGCTATTGGAGCAAGTCTATGACAAGCTTAAGTATTGGCTTGAGTCCCACAAAGTCATAGAAAAAGCCTTAAAATGAAGACTATGTAAAGTTCACTTGTGAACTACCTCTTGTAACTTTTGAAGAGTTTACTTAATGTAAAAGTGAAAGAATCTTAAGTGGTTGAGTCCACTTGATCAAGAATGGAAAGAGGAGCCACGAATTCGTGATTTGTGGTAGGTAGAGGATCAAATCAATCATTGATTGATTGGAGAGTGATTGAGGGAAGTTAGCCTCCCAAACTCAACTATAAATAGATGGCAATTTTAGTCGTGGTTAGAGAGACCTATGTGAAGACCTCCAAGAGCTGAGCTTTATGCCATATCAAGGTGTGATTACAAGGCACACATATGTATCAGTAAGTCATTGTATTGTACAAGCAATATACTTTCATTTTCATGGTTATTTGAGTTCATCTTTCCATGTTCTTGTGAAGTGTACTACTCAGTACCATTACTCTCAGTTTTCTCAGTCAACTTGCAAAGATGTTTTCTCTGAGCTTGGTGCATCATTTTCAGTGATTTAACTTGGTAAAGTTATCTCTATACATCTACTATATGCTCACAAATTTTCATGTCATTTGAATGTTGCAATCTTCAGTTATGTTCATTTGAAGTCAACAGGGTCTGTTCATCTTCACTTCTCTGTCAGGTACCCGACTTTTTCACTAATCTTGTCAGAGTCATTTCTCAGTGGTTACTTATCCAAATTTAGTGATTGAAAGCTTGTTGGATTCAGCTTACTGTCTAGTATAATCATACAAATTTTCGTAATCATTGGATTCCTACATTTTGAGTTATGTTGATTTTTCTGCTCACTGGTCTCAAACTGTAGCAGCCCGTGAAAATCGGGATGATGTCATCAGTTGTTAAAACTCATTCTCAGTGTGTGGTTCATTATTTTTTATGAGATTACTCTTGAAAGTTAGCTCTTTAGGTTACCTAGACTTCCCCAACAGGAATTAAGCTAATTGCTGCTGTGCTCAGAGAATTATGTAAAACACTAGATAGGTATATGAACCAAGAATAGCAAGTTTTCACCTCTGAGCTAACTTCAACTTATGTGTTTTGATCTATCTTTTTGAGAGTGATCTTCCAAGGTACATAGGGTGTCTAATACATCCATTGGCAAGCTAAAAGGGCCCACCATATACTCTTGGAGTTCATTTGGCTGGTGTAGATCAAGGATTTTGCAACATCTCTTCATCTTCAAGCACATACCTATCCATCTCTTCACACTATTCGTGCTATGGTTTCTGCTAGAGCTACTGCAGAGCAAATTTGTTGGGATGGCAGAGATGCTCATGCACATCCATTGATAGATTTGTCTATCAAACATGCCATTATTCCTCACATTCGCTCTTGTAGAACAACTAAGGATGCTTGGGATACACGTACCACATTATACCAGGCTAGGAATGAGGCTCATGTTGCTTACTTCTGAAAGAAAATGGAGAGTGAGCATATGAATGAAGGTGATTCTATGGAAACTTTTCTAACAAAGATCAAAGACTTGAAGGAACAATTGATTTCTGATGATGAAGTTATACTAGATAGCTCACTTGTGTAGACTGTTCTGAATGGTCTTCCTGATTCATATCAGAATTTTGCTTCTACTTTTCGTTTGATGATGAAAGGCAATCCAAATGCCTTGTCATTTGAGGAGTTAGTCTCTGTTATGTTGCAGGAAGATCAGTCTAGGCAAAATAGGTCCATTATGTGTGTTACAAATCAAGCTTTCCTGTCTAGTTAGAAGGGCGAAGGTAAATGGAGCTCATCTACTAGTAAGCAGAAATCTGCAAATGTTGCACATTCGAAGAAGGATGACAAAGATGAGAAGAAATCGGAAAATCAGAAATTCTTTTATAAGTACTGTAAAGGAAACGATCACTTCATAAAGAACTGTCCAAAATTGGCTGCAAAAGAGGCAAAGAAAAAGGAGGCTAGAATGGTTGTTGCAAAGGCTTCTACACCAAAAATAGAGTCTCCTAATCTTGTGCAAAATGAAGAATGTGCATTTACTATTGTTTGCAGATTTGACCCATCTTCTCTTGAACAGTGTATGTCTGTAGTAGACTCAGATGTTTGGTACGTTGATAGTGGGGCAACCAAACATATAACCTTGCAACATATTTTCTTCACTTCACTCGAGCTTGCCCTTATAGGGAATACTGTCACATGCGCCAACAACTCCTCTTATCCTGTCATGGGAGTTGTTAAGATCATTCTGACTACTCCTGATGGTAGTTCTTTCACTTTGTGAGATGCTTTATTTGTGCTAGGGATCAAGAAAAATCTATTATCAGTTTTTTGCATTAGCCAAGAGTGGCTTGGTTGTGAAATTTGTTGATGATAGATGTACAGTTCATGATCTATCAAATGGCAACATGACTATTGCTTCTGGCATTTTATGTCATGGGCTGTATAAGCTCATAGACTATGAAAAATATATGAATGATTCAACATGTGCAGTACATGATTGTCATGCTATGTCAGATGCAAAGCTTTGGCATGCATGCTTTGGTCATCTAAATTTTTCTAGTTTGCTATGCATGCAAAAATCTGAAATGGTGTCCTCTTTGCCCAAACTTGAGGCACCCGAAAAACATGTCCATGATTAAGGCTGTATTTTGGGCAAAATGCAGCGGTCTTCCTTTCCAAAAGATGGTTCAATTTGAGCTACTAAAAAATTACAGCTTGTTCAAAGTGATGTTGTTTGTGGTCCTATGTAGACACCCTCTTTTGGAAACTATCTTTACTTCATGACTTTCATTGATGTTTTTTCCATGCATGCATGGGTATATCCATTGAAATCAAAGTCCGAAGTGTTCATGTGCTTCAAAAATTTTTTGGTTTTGGCTGAAAATCTGTCAGCATGTAAAATGGTCACCATCAGTTGTGATCGAGGGGGGGAATATATGTCCTTTGAATTTAATGCATTTCTGATTAAACGTGGGATAAAACATTAGTGCATAGTGCCATATACACCTCAACAGAATGGAGTTGCTGAATGGAAGAACAGGTCACTCATGGAGATGGCAAGGTGTATGGTCAAGAGTCAAGCTTTACCACATATTTTCTAGCTTGAGATTGTCATGTCTGCAACATATGTACTTAACAGGAATCCCACTAAAGCACTGTATTCTATCACTCCATATGAGGCTTGGCATGGTCGCAAGCCATCTGTTGCTCATCTATGTGTTTTTGGTTGTCTGGCATATGCATTAGTGCCTAAACAACATCGTAGGAAATTGGATGATGAATAAGTAAAATGTATTTTTTTTGGGTACAGTTCTGAAAGCAATGGCTATCATCTTTATCATCCATAGACTAAATGCATTTTGGTTAGCCATGATGTTGTTTTTGTGGATGATGCTATTCAGCCTTTACTTTCATGTACGAAGGAGACATCTATTAGCTCCAAAGACATGTATTGCCTACGGAGAAATTTGAAGCTTTCTGCAAAGCTTTGGGCTTACTTCCTTTTGTGCATTGATTCCACATAGCTTAGCACTTCCTTATACATGAGTGCTAGCTCCTTGTTCGCTGCATCACTCCCAAGGGGGATTTGTTAATATATTTAGGTAGTGATGTGTGTGAACACAGTAGGAACTCTGAGGCACTTTTTTCCCTCTTTAGGAGGTGTTGACCTAAGCACCAACTTAGGGACTTGTGGAGAAAGAGACTATACCTCAATCCCCCTCAAGTGCATATAGTGGAGATTCACACTTTAATTATCAATCCGATGAGTATACAAACCTAGCCGAGTGTATGAGGACATGCATTCAAATGATGATCAATGCAAATGAACTACTCAAACAGTGCAAACAAGGTAAAGACTGATCCAAACAATCTTCAACTGTCAGTTATGGTGTCACGATACTTGGAACAACAGCCAACAGTAAATTGAGCTTTTCTCTTAGCTCCGAACTCCAAATAAAGCGAATAACATATGTGTTTTGAAGCTCTCAAGAAGACGCATCCAATGGCAATGGTCTCACTCAATTCGGACACTCCTACTTCAAGTTGTGAGCAAAATACTGAGTCGCAGGAAAAACCTTCCTACACTTTAGCACTTCCTACACTTCGCACACACCTTAACAACAGCAAACAAACACTTTCATGAATAGACAACACTTCCTAACACTCTTTCCAAGTAACACACATGCACACAAGCTCACAAAGAAGAAGACACAGATAGGAGAAGACACAAATTCGAATTTCTGTGCTCTTGTTTCTCACAATGGCAGAAAGTCTTTACAAAGAGTCACAAATTGACTTATATACTTGTGCCCTAAAAATGGTCCTTTCACACAAGAGACCGACACTTTATTCACTAAAAGACTAATTTCTTACTAATTTACATGGGTAAGCTACTAATCTTCTGTGGGGATGCATCTAGAGGACTCCTCTAGTGCATTTACATCGGAAAATATATTACAAGAATGGTTATAATACAAAAATTGAGTGTCCAAATCGGAAAAATTTTGGGGCCCGTCTTTTTCTCTGCCTTGTGCTCTCTTTAGCTCTGCAACACTCTCCCCCTCTTCATCTCTGTCATCCCTTGACAGGCTTTACTGCTTGTCTTCAGTTTGTTGTCCGCATGCATCTTTCGTTCAGTTCTGCCTACTGGTTAGACTCGCATTACATTTTAATGGCCCTGGTCTTGATTTTGTCTTTTGCATCCTCTCCACCTGATGCATTTGTGCTGCCTATTCTTTTCTTTTCATCGCTCACAATCCTTGCTCAGTTCTGCCTGTTTGTTAAACATGTGTTTAGTTTTGATGGCCTCTTCTTTATTCTTGTTTTACATCCTTTGGGCCTGATGCATTTGTCTTGCCTTATAAGTCGGGTTGCCACACACGCCACCAGTGGAAGGTATGAGGATGTGATGCTTCAGTCTTCGATCTGGACCTTCCAAAGATCAAGAGGTTGAAGCACCCTCTTGTGGTTTCGGAACCGCTGGATATCTTCTTGCACTTCTTCATGGATACTTGTTGGCCCTGGTTCCTCCTTCCACCTACGTACTTTTTCCTTGATATGTGCCCCTGCTGGGCTCTGTGCAGAGATGGGTGTTGCGTGCCCCTGCGGGGCTTCTTGCAGAGATATGTCTTCATAAAGTATCTTTTTATTGAAGCTTTTTTCTTTGTCTTCTTCTTTTCTTCTTTTTGCTTGATTCTCCCTCAATAGAGGTTTTCCCCCCTGGCTTGTATATATGCCTATAGCCCTAACGGGTCATTTATTTTTGTACATTCTAGTGGTAATACATTTAGTATTGTGTGCTCTATTCCAAGCTTCTTCTTCTTCCTTGTGCTATTCGCATGCTTACGCAGACGTCTAACTCCAAAAAAAATGTGCCCGGATACTTCTTCTAGGACATGTTTTGTGAAAGGTTGATGAAAGCCATCCTGAATTTTTCACCTTATTCAAAGTATGAAAATCAATACATATGCCTTATTTTGCCACTATTTTCTTAGGTACAATAACCATAGATGAAAGCCACTTGGAGTGCTCCACAGGAATAATAATACCTACCTCTTCCAATTTTGTTATTTCCACCTTGATTGACTCTGCATATTTGGGATTGAGTCAATATGGCCTACTCCTTACAAGTGCAACTCCCTCTACTAAGGGTATCCGATGTAATCCAAGATTCTCTAGAATACCTTATAGATCCTTGTAGGACCATGCAAAAGCATTTTTATAGGTAAAAAGAAGAGAGGTTATCTTTTGTAGTAAGAATGGGTAGTGTCATAGCCAAGTGGTGAGGTGGACTAGTTGTGGGCTTTCTTCATCTCCAAGATTTACTTCTCGAACAAGCACTTCATGGGTAGCCTCACTTGAAAAGTCATCAACACTGTGTGCAGGGGTAGAATCGAGCTTATGGCTCCATGATGTGCTCCCTAGTCTGCCAATCTCAATATTTGGAAATGGGAGTTCTTGTTTGGTCTCAAGGTCAAAATTAGCCTCCTCAGGTGCCTGCATAGTTTTGGCACCTTCTAGTCCTGCATCCATAAAATTGTTGAATTCTTCATGTTTACCTTTGTCTTCCTTGCATAACCATGGAGTGGTGCCTCTATGGAAAATTTGACCACCCTAGTCAAGTGGCCCAATTGATGCTTTATGCCTCCCTATAGATGCCTACAAAAAATAAGCTTGACCACCTTGCTCTAGAGAAGGAGTCGTTTCCATAGATAAATTATCCCTTTTTGGCCCATAAAAGGCTGCTTGTCTACTTGCCCACTATCTGCTAGGTGCCTACTTTGAGGTGGCCCATCATGAAAATCACAAAATTTTAGGCACCCCAATTCCTAAGAGGTGCAAGATTTTAGTCACCCATGTTCATCCTGCAAAAAAAATTGGTCACCCAGAAACTTCATTTTGACACATAAATTAGGTGCCTAAATTGGTCACCTTGGCTACCTTGTGCTTGGTCTTTGCATGATATAATGGATTCTTGGCCAAAGCAATGGCACTCTGACTATCACTAAGCAAACGAGGTACATGTTGAGGTAGACCCATATCACAAGCAAGACGAGAAATCCACAATACTTCCTTACATGCCTCACTTTTCTGCAACATATTTTGCTTCTCTGGTGGAAATAACTGTACATTCTTGAGGACAAGATCTCCAAGATATAACACCTCCAGGAAAATGAAAAATGTACCATGATGTAGACTTACAATTGTCTACACAACCAACATAGTCACAATCTGTGTAACCAATAATGGATGCTTTCCCTCTACCTAAGCATAGACACTTGTCCGTAGTGCCACTCAAATATCTCAAAATCATCTTGACTGCTTCCCAATGTTTCTTGCTAGGATTAGACATACATCTTCTCACAACTCCCACTGCAAATGCAATGTTTGGTCTCGTAGCTACCATAGCGTACATGGGACTGCCAATAGCAGACTGATAAGGAATTTTGGTCATCAATTCCTTTTCCTTATTTGATTTGGGGTGCAATCATCCTTGATCAATTTCACATATGTGGGTAAAGGTGTACTCAATGCCTTTCCACTCTGCATATTGAACCTGTGAAGTGGTTTGGATATGTACTCATTTTGAGACAAGTATATGCATCTTTTACTCCTATCACAAGTAATGTGCATGCCAAAAATATGTTTGGCATCCCCCAAATCCTTCATATCAAATGTTTGACTCAACTACCTTTTGAGAATTCACAAGTCATAAGAGGACTTCCCAGCAATCAATAGATCATCGACATAAAGTATGAAACATATCAACCTACCATCTGAGCATCTCTTTGTGTAGAGAAAATGATCCTCATTGCTTCACGAATAGCCTTGAGACTTCATAAAAGCATCAAACTTTTGGTAACATTGTCTAGGGGACTGTTTAAGTCCATACAAGCTCTAAACTATACTTTCCTTGCCAAGAACTACATAACCCTCTGGTTGTTCCATATAGATCTCATTTGTAAGATCTCCATGCAAGAAAGCAACTTTCACATCTATTTGGACTATCTCTAAGTCCTCCATTTCAATGAATCCAAGCAACATGCACAGGGTAGACATCGTGACCCTTGGAGAGAAGATTTCCTCAAAATCAACACCATGTTATTGCTTAAAACCCTTTGCAACAAGTTGTGCTTTATACTTTGGAGAAGCACTATCTGATGTGAATTTCAGCTTATACATCCATTTACATGGTAAAGCTTTCTTGCCCTTTGGCAAAGGTACTAAATCCCAAATACCATTCTTGTGAATAGAATCCAACTCACTCTTCATGGCATGCTCCCACTTGACATGATCCTCTATCTGAACAGGAATATTTGCAGACTGATCTGATTGGACATTCTCTTGAATGTCCTTATGTGCAACATTTTTATGCAAGCTAACTGGAGGAATAGTATCCTCAAACACCACTCTTCTCACTTCAACCTCCTTAATGGGCTGTTTATGCATCTTAGACTCATTGAAAATGACATCACTACTTTGATCACTGACCATGTCTCAGGATCCCATAAGCGATATCCAAATTGTCCTTCTCAACCATATCCAAGAAAAATGTACTTCTTTTGTCTATGATACTTGGGTATATGAACATATGCTTCACACCCAAAAACTCGAAGATGATCAGAATATGGTGGCTTCCTTGTCCATAACTCTTGTGCCACTTTTCGACCTTTGGTAGTACTAGGTGAGAGGTTAATCACATGAATAGCAGTCAATACTACTTCTGCCCAAAAAAAGCCTTGTGAAAGCTTTGCATGATGTAGCATAGAGACTACTCTATCCTGAATAGTTCTATTCATCCTTTCGACTACACCATTTTGTATTGGGGTATATAGAGTTGTAAACTCTCTAGGAATTCCTCTAGACTAGCAAAAAAGGTTGAATTCATGTGACGTATACTCACACCCATTATCTGAACGTAAAGCTTTGAGCTTAGTTCCTTTTTGAGTCTCAATTGAAGCAAGCCATTTTTTGAAAGTAGGAAATACCTCATCCTTCAATTTGATAGGATATAGCCAAACTTTTCTAGAACCATCATTGATGGAGACCTCTTTATCTCCAAATGCTTGATCTATACTAATTTAAGAACACTTCTATATCAATCATAGGCCAAACTTTACACAAATGTTACCATGATTTACAAAATCATTCACAAACACTTCTTTGTATGAAATCTCTTTTTCTTCAAGGATTCTGCTTCAGAGATTAACTTTGTTACCTGCACATATCTTCAGTTTCTTCAATCTAATGATGTACAGACCTCCACACTACCTTTGCACAATCATATCATCCATTAGATCTTCAAAAGAATTATTAAAATTCTGATTTGATCATTAAGACCAAATGTTTGTAAAAAACTATCTTTTTGAACAAGCGACTTTGACATGGTCAACCTCTAAAGTTGATTTCTCACAGCACAAGTCTCATTTTGCTAAATGCTTTTAGCCATAGCTTCCTTACCTTCTAACTTAGTGTTAAAAGCACTTCGGTCAAGTCGCTTTTAATCTCGTTTCGGGTTCTTGGGGATGGAAAGGGGTCTAACAGTGTAGAGGCCCTTTATTTAATTTTCCCAAATTAATATTCAGTTAATCAGTAACTACGTTACTGTGTTAATAATGAATTACTGCAATCCAACAAGAACAAAGTAACAGTACTCAAGATATCTGCAAGTCTGCAACATAGTGTCTCTGCACGGTCACCCAGACAGACAGTCTGGCGAACCTGTCTCTCTCTCTCGAACACCGTAATGCCCTTTCATTAATGGATAAAAAGGTACAACTATTCGCTACGCCCTTTCGGTGCGTGGGACTATGGAAAATAAAATTACATTATTCCCATCCGGCGGCCTAACATTGGCACGCACGGTGGACTCGAACCCATAAAGAAAAATAGAATTAAAACCCATCAACTATGCCTTGTATGTACAGTGTTCAGGCTAATTTAAATATGCGGGTGATCTTATGTTTCAGGGAATCCAGCATAATCTTCAAAGTTTCTGGCTCCACCAGTTGTGCATCTGTTTTGACTGAACTTTCCACAATAACTTAACTCATCAGTGCATCGGTCTGCGTCTGCAAAAAGGCTTCTTGTAAATAGAATTCGTTGGCGATGGCCGCATCTCTGCTCAGCCTCATATGAGCAATTTGAGCATCAACTCTGGACAGTCTTTCTACTTGAGCGCCTAACTGTTTTTCTCTCGAGAATACAGAATACACAGAGCACACAATCACACAAACACAATAGCAATTATCAGTGGAAGGAACACGATTACGTAAGAGCACAGAGAACATTAGGTGGCAAAAACCCTAATCATCGTGGAGTATTGGTGAGATATCCTTCATGATTACGGCATGCATGCATGATCAGAAACATTAACACTGGGTAGTGATTAATCATAGTTAGATACAAAAACGAGGAGATTACGGTGAGTGGTCAACCGAAATACGGGGATAAAAAGAAAAACAAGTGAGATGCGAAAAAGACTAAGTACACATCAGCGGTTATCAGACAGCTCGTGATATGGACGAAGCTTAGAACCATTAATCACTTTTGGCAAGAGAACACTTGTTAAGGTCGCCAATCAAAAAGTTGCTGGTCCCACTTGTTCAGCAATCCGTTATGGACCAAACCGCCGTAATTTAAATTTCCCAGTAGCACGATTGGCTTTAGCATTATAAAATAAAACAAGTTGGTCAACCGTAAAGACAGGGGTTTTTAGGAAGCGGTCATGAGTACGGGCTTGACGGAGCTGGAAAGCGCTAAAGAAAACGCCGCAAAAACTTCTTGGAGAGTCATGAAGCTTTCCCGGTGGTGTTCATCCAATGATCTGAGCGTATCCAACCAAAATGGCAAAGATTCTTCCGGCAGCAATTTCTGAGCTAAGGCAACATGGAGACTCGGTATCACTACTTCCATTGGTGCAATAACTTCTATACCGTAAGCAAGTTTAAACGGAGTTGTTCCGGTTTCCACTTTGTACGTGCTCCGGTATGCCCATAATACTGCAGGTAAGAGTTGATCCCAACGTTTCGAACATTCCAAAATCAATTTGTGGAGCATATTCAACAGAGTCTTATTGGTACTCTCATCCAGACCATTAGCACGTGGATAGTACGGTGAGCTGAATTTATGCATAATCTAAAAAGTCTGAGTCAATACTTGCATTAAGTTGTTTGCAAAATGTGTTCCTTGGTCCGTCACTATTTCCAGAGGTAGTCCATATTGAGGGAAGACATCCTTCATCAAACATTTGGCCACCGAAATAGCTGTGGCAGACCGTAAAGACCAAGCTTCCGCCCATCAGATGCGAAGTGCCCTCCAGAGGGTAATGAATGAGCCATAGTAATAACTGATTCCGCTTCATGTGGAGGAATGCATCTAAGTAAAACACCAGTATGATCTATGTAATATAATTGACCCACAATCAACTGGAATCGGTGATTGTAGACTGCAAAATTTTCTGGCGCAGAGCAGGGGGAGTATTAGAAGGAAGAAAACCATCAGTGAGGAAATTTAGTAACGTTTCATAGTATGTAGTAGCAACAGGAGGTTCTGTAGAGTCTTTAGAAGTTGTCTTGGTAACATAAATTGCCAGTGTAGTGTCATCAACCCCGACCAGAGACTCATCAGAATCTAGTCGAGATAGAAAATCCGCCAAGGCATGTGTTGTGCCAGGTTGATGAATAACTTCATAATCAAACTCCTGTAATAGTAAAACCCATCTGGCCAATCTACCACCTAAATGCTGTTGCTGAACCAAGTACACCAGTGCAACATGATCCACATGGAAAGTAAATTGACGGCCCAGCAAGTAATGCCAAAATTTCTTAACAGAGTATACTAATCCAAGACATTCTTGTTTCTATCATAGATTAATTCTTCTCCACAGGAGCTAATCGACGGCTTGCATAGTACACAGGCCAAAACCATTTATCAATTTGTTGCATGAGGACACTACCAATCGCAATATCTGACGCATCCACGAAGACATGGAATGGTCGTTCCCAATCAGGTGGTTGCAGGATCGGTGCCTACATCAATAAGACCTTCAATCAATCAAATGCACTTTGTCACTCTAGAGTCCATTCGTACTTCCGCAGAGCACTGGTCATAAGCCGATTAAGTGGTGTCGCTAAATGAGCTAACCACAGTAAATGTCTGCCATGCCACTGGATTTGGTCAAGAAAACGCATAACTTCTTTTGGCGTCTTTGGGACTGGTGCCTCCAACACGGCGGCTACTTTATTCGGATCCACCTATATTCCATGTTTAGAAATGATATGACCAAGCAGTTTACCACAGGAGACCTCAAAAACTGATTTTGTAGGATTCAAACATAATTGAAACTCTCGGCATTTTTCAAAGCAGCACTGTAAATGATATAGGTGCGCTGAAGTGGCTCCAAATAAGGAAACATCATCCAAATATACTTGCATAAATGTGGTCAAGTAAGGGGAAAAGACTTCCTGCATACATCTTTGGAATGTACTCGGGGCATTCCATAAACTGAACCACATTACGGTACAAGCATAAACACCCCAATTAGTGATGAACGTTGTCTTTGGTATATCTTGTTATGCCATCCTCACTTGATTATATCCACTGTAGCCATCCAGAAAAGAATACATTTCGTGTCCTGCTACCGTGTCGAGCATTGTATCTAAAAAGGGGAGAGGGAACGGATCCCGTACAATGGCTGCGTTAAGTTTCCGGTAGTCGACACAGATACGCAACTGTTTATTTTTCTTCGGGACGATTACTATTGGAGATATCCACTCAACATGCTCAATTGGCACAATAAATCCCACCTTCAATAAACGATCAAGTTCAGCCTTCACCTGTGCCGCATAATTAGGATTCATCCTATAACTAGGTTGTTTAATGGGTTTCGCATCCGGTTTGAGTACCACTCTATGCTGATAAATCCTTGGGTCAAGGCCCTTCATGTCTCTGTAGTCCGAAGCAAAAGCATCTGAGAATTCACGAAGAAGTTGTGCCAAATCATCTTGGAATTTTGCTACTAATCCTGCCTTGATTTTTATAGGCCGTGGGTTAACCGTGTCTCCCAAGTTGTAGGTTACCAATTGATCTTCCGATACGTAGACCTATCGGGGCTTTACCAAATCATCAACTGGCTGCAACAATTGTTGTAAAATCGCTTTAGCCATAGGTATATCATCATCTGCTTCTCCTTCTCCGGTCATTGGGACGACCGTACAAGTTGTCGGACTCCACGTATCTGCTACCGCCTGTAAATCTACATTACCTAATGGGATAAGGTCCTTATTGGTCTTAAGGAAAGCCTCCTCCTCATCATCAGATAGCCCATCCAACATATGTACTGGCTCTGCTACATATGGCCGTGCGTATAAATCACAGGGTTGCATAGCATCCAGTGCAACTACGTATTTTCGGTGATTGTCTTTGAAAATTAACTCTTGAGCTGACCAATCCTGTACAACTTTGGCTTGCTTTAACCATGGTCTACCAAAGAGTAAGTTGTAGTCGAGGCTAGATTCTGGTAAGTCTAGGACTACAAAAGTCATGTTAAATGTGGTTCCCTGCAAGGTAATAGGGATATTACGTACGAGTCCCACCAAATGGACTCGGGATTGGTCTGTCATTCACACAAAAAATTGTATGGGTTCAATTTGGGTCCAACCCAATTTCTTGCAGAGTGCGACTGTTGCAATATTCACACCAGACCCTCCATCAATTAAAACTTGGGTAATCTTCTGGTTTTTATACCAGACGGTGATCAATGGGATTGAATGATCCACCGTAGAATCCATCTCCAGTTGTATGGTCACGGTCACCGGAGTACATGAAGATCTGGGACTAACCTGCTGTTGAAATTTCTCTCTTACACCCGGAACTAAAGCAAGCAACTGTCCCAAAGGGAGTGTGATTGAAGCCTTTGATAGGACGTCCCATACCTGATCTGTTTGAGCTGTGGTTATCACCGATTCTGGTGGTGATTCTAATGTTGTTGGGGCAGAATTCTGTTCATTCGATCTTGGCTGTTGTAGAGGGACCTGTGTTACCGGAATGGGATCAGGAAACATAGTCGGCTCCTTAGCTGTCCATTGACTAGCCTTTGCAAACATCTGCTGCTGCTCACAAATTCCAGGCTCGAAAACTTCAGTTGCTAGTTGCAACTATTTACCTGATCTTGTCTGAACTATGGCCGCTTGTGACTCAATTGGGGAAATATAAACCATGTTAGTCATCGGATTTTGTCGTTCCTTCTTCCTTTTGTCGTACTCTGCTGCTTCCTTGCAAAATCTATGGATAAGGCCAACCTCGCCACAAAAATGGCACCCGAGGGGGTGGGAGGGAAGTATCTTCCGTCGATGTGCCTGCTTGCTATCGGTTTGGATTGAAATTATTGTTACGCTGACCTTGGTAGTTCCGGTATCCTTGCTGCTGGTTGTTTCACAACTGTGGCGGCACATAATGGGTTGCTGGCTGACCTGGTTCCTGTATTATAGCGTTTATGGCCGCTCTACCCCGCACCTTTGCATTATATGCATAGGTTTTTATTGAATGTCCTGTTGTGTTACAGATGGCATAATACATCTGGTTGAGGGCACATGTAGAACTGGTGTGACCTAGATTTTTACACTTCGTACAATACACCTGTTTGGATGAATCATCAGCTACGTTCTTACTTGCTTTCAACCATTCCAAGTCCTCCGTAAAACCTCTAACTTTGTGATCCAACTGTAAGGCCATCACAATTATTGCGTCCAATGTCATTCTGCCCACACAGCGAATGATCATGATTTGTCTTAACTATGGATTCAGTCCGTTAATGAACCATTGTGTTATGACATCATCGAGCAGATTGGCATGTGCCGGAGGCAGCTGTCGCAAATGAGTTCTGAACAATGTTGCATCCTCCTGAACACTCTGGTGTGGTTTCTATCGATTGTTCTGCAAATAGTCAAAGATTTCTGCAGGGTTCTTCTTCAAACAAAACCTCTGTAAGAATGCGTCTCTCACATCATCATAGTTAACGAAATGATTAATATCATATTCAGTCAACCACCTGGCTGCTTCATTAACCAATGTGGCCTGAAATACAATGGCCTTGTATGCCGGATCTGATGGATGATCCAACATGGCATAACTAATCTCTGTTGGTGTGTAAAGCACCACAAGAACTAAACTAATGTGGTATTAGAAGACCTCCATAACCATCATTAGCTTAGCAAAACTCTAAATGTGAGTCTTCATCTCTGAACTTAGTGAAAATCAAAATTTCACTTCACAGAAATCTGCGCCTTTTCTTCAATCCTTCAATCTGACCTGTATCAGCTTGATCTTTGCAAATTTCTTTGATCATTTGCTAAGAGAAGTTCTTACTAATGTTAAGCAACACATAACAAACAAAACTTTCAAGTAATAGCTTCAAAATCTTCTGATTTTGCTCCAACCTTTTCACTATGTTCTGAAAACTGGAAATTGACTTCATCGATTTGACATACCTTCACTGTTAAGCTGATTTCTCTGAGTATGCATCCCGTTTCTTAAAGATCTTTTGACCAAATGTAGTTGAAGACAGTAGCTTCAAAATGAGCTATCACTTACTAAAAACTTTATAATATACTTCGAGATCTGATCTTTAGAAGTTCAGACAAATCTGCGCCAGAAAAGTCGTAACTATCAACTACCTTACACAGTCATATGAAATGACTTAGAACTCAATGTACAAGAGGAATTAGACTCAATCCTTCTACACAAACATATGTTGTATATCAGAGAAGATGTGTACAAAATGGCTTGGCCTAATTTTGCTCATAGCCATGGAAAACTCTCTCAGACTCAGAAGTTTTTCCTCAACATCTCTCTCAGAAAAGACACGACTTTTCTCTACTCACTCAAATTACAAAATTGAGTTCTCTCTTACATGTTTTTGTCTCAAATTAACTTATATACCTATGGTTTACATTCTTCTACACTTGAACTCGTAAGTTCTGAAGATCAAATGAAAAACTAGACTCTAATTTTGCACTAATTTACAATAGTGAAATTGTCCCTTCACTTAGGCTTAATTTTCTGTAGATCTTTTCTTCATTTCTTCTTTCCTTCTTCCTTTCTTCATATGTCTTCATATATCCATGCCTAATTAGTGAGTGAAGCCCCAACAGCTCCCCCTCAATCACTAATTAGCATGCTTTGACTTCTTCACATAATCTTCTTCTCTTTTATTCCTGCCATCTCCTTGAACCTACTTGTCTTCACTCCATCCAAGCTCTTTGTCATAATATCTGCAATCTGATCTTTTGTAGAAGTGTATACTACTTCAATTTCTTTCTCCATTACCTTTTCTCTAAGAAAATGATACTGTATTTCTATGTGCTTTGTCCTTGCATGAAATACAGGATTTGCTGCAAGATATAATGAGCTCATATTATCTCCATGAATGATAGGTATACCTTGATCAATTCCCAAGCTTTTGAATAATGTCTGCATCCATATTACTTCTTTTGCTGCTTCCACAAGTCCTTTGTATTCAGCTTCTGTTGATGATAAGGCCACTGTGTGTTGTTTCTTTGAACACCAACTCACAAGCTTATCTCCAATGTATATCATGTAGCCATGAGTAGACCTTCTATCATCTTGACTTCCTGTCCAATCTGAATCACTATAGGCTCTCAATCTTATATTTGATGTAAAAGGATAATACAATCCTTCTTTCAGAGTCCCTTTAATATATCTAAGAACTCTTTGACCTGCAATCCAATATGAATCCTTTGGACAATGCATGAATTGAGAAAGAACAACAACTGCATAACTAAGATCAGGCCTTGTTAGTGTAGCATAAATTAAGCTTCCCACTAAAGATTGATACTTCCTCATATCTTTGAACTCTGCACCATCATATCTACTGAGTTTATGATTGACCTCTAGTGGTGTAGATGCCTCTCTGCAATTCTCCATGTTAAACTTCTTTAGAAGATTTAAGAGATACCTTTCTTGTGATACATATATACCATGCTCTGCATAAGTGATTTCCATTCCAAGAAAATATGACAATTTCCTAGATCACTTATCTTGAATTCCTTCTCAAGTAGCTTCTTCACCTCCTTGATTCCTTCATTTGAGGTACCTGTAATTATAATATCATCTACATAAATACAAATGTAGATCATACCTTCATCTGTTCTTTTGATAAGTAAACTTGCATCTGCCTTTGAACTTTGATATCCAAGATCATTAAGATACTTTACAAGTCTATAATTCCAAGCTCTTGGAGCTTGCTTCAAACCATAAAGAGCTCTTCTTAACCTGCAAACATAATTTGGAAACTTGTGATCTGCAAACCCTTGAGGTTGCTCCATGTAAACCTCATCTGATATATATCCATTCAAAAATGCATTCTTAATGTCCAATTGACTCAATGTCCATCCTTTTGATGCTGCAATGGCAATGATTGTCCTTATAGTTGACATCTTTGCCACAGGACTGAATGTCTCATCATAATCTATGCCAAAAGTTTGATCATAGCCTTTAACCACTAATCTGGCTTTGTATCTGGCTATTCTTCCATCTGCATGCTTCTTAATTTTGTAAACCCATTTATTTCCAATCACTTTCTTACCATTAGGCTTTGGAACAAGTTCCCAAGTTTTGTTTTCTTCAAGTGCATCAAACTCTTCCTTCATTGCTACTTCCCAATGTATCTTACCCTTTGCTTCATCATAGCTTTGAGGTTCTTCATCTTCCTTAACCATGTAAGCATAATTTTTCTGAGTCAAGTAAGAAGTATCATAGGAATACCTTGTAGGTTGCTTCCTCATTCTGGTTGACCTTCTTGGTTCACACTCTTCATGTATATCTGGATGTACTTCTTCATCAAATATTGGTCCATCTTCATTCCTTCTGTATGATCCAACTCTTGATGTGCTTGCTTGCATATGTTCTTCATCTCCATCTATCTGCATATGTGACTTACCCCTTGCATTCCTTCTTATCTCTTCTTCAAATGTTTCAAGGTCACAATCTTTATCTGCATACCAACTCTTCTGTTCATCAAAGGTCACATCTCTGGAAACAATAAAATGTTTAGTTAAAGGACTCCATAGCCTATAACCCATTTGCTTTTCATCATACCAAATAAATACATATTTTTCTGCCTTTGGTTCAAGCTTATGTCTGAGTTGTGATGGCACATAAGCATAGGCAATTGATCCAAACACTTTACAATGATCAAGTGTTGGTTTCTTACCCCACCAAGCTTCATAAGGGGTCATACCATTCAAAGCTCCACATGGTAGCCTATTAACAAGGTATGTAGCTGTATTTACAGCCTCAGCCCAAAGATAATTAGGGCAATTCTTTTCCTTTAACATTGCTCTTGCAAATTCAACCAATGTTCTATTTCTCCTTTCTGCCACCCCATTATGTTGAGGTGTATACCTGCAAGTTATCTCTCTCTTGATACCTGCATTCCAAAGATAGTCATTAAACTCTTGGGAGAAGTATTCTCCCCCTCCATCAGACCTTAACCTCTTGAGTTTTTGACTTGTAACTCTTTCTGCATAAGCATGAAAATGTTTGAAAGCTCCAAATACTTCTGATCTTTCTTTTAGAACATAAAGGGTTATCCACCTTGTAGCATCATCAATAAACAAAACATAATACCTAGATCCATTTATTGATCCTTCTTTTGTTGGTCCCCATACATCTGTATGTATGAGTTCAAGCAAACCATCATGCTTGAAACCTTTCTTCTGAAATGGTAGTCTATGTGCTTTTCCCATCTGACAAGCTTCACACTTGTATATCATATGTTGATTCTTCACATTTGGTAGCCCCATTACAGATTGATTCTCCACCATAGTTTTGATTCCTCTTTCATTGAAGTGTCCCAACCTCTTATGCCAAAGATCTAACTCTGTAATTACTTCATCACCATTTGTGATTAGGGCTTGACCAACATTTCCTTGTACTTTGAGAGTAAAAAGTCTACCTTCCTTCTTACCACAAACAATGGGTTTGTATGCATCCTCTGGATCTTCAACAAATACCCCTTCATTTGTAAATCTGACTTGAAAACCTTTTTCTACTATTTGTCCAACACTAATCAGATTCTTTGGTATTGTTGGAACATACAAAACATTTGTTAATAAATCAGCTCCACTCCTGCACTTCACTTTTCCAATTGAATGCACATTATGTTTTGTATTGTCACCTGTTTGTACTGTATGATTTGAATTGCCTTCTTCCAATTCTGACAATAATTCTACATTACCTGACAAATGATTTGAACAACCAGAGTCAATATAAAATAGCTTGAGATCCTCCTTCTCTGATGAACTTATTGAATTCATCATCAATGTTGTATGAATGTCATTCTGTGTATCATTTGCATAATTGTAATATGTGGTGTTGTAAGATTGATTCTGATTCCAATTTCTTCCACCACCTCTACCATAACTTCCTCTCGAATTCTGTCTTCCTCTTTGAAATTGATTCTGAAATCTTCCACCTCTTCCTCTGCCATTGTTGTTCTGATTTTGGCTTGCTCCTTGTTGATTATGCCAACAATCATATGCTAGATGATTGCTCAATCCACAAATCCAACATGTCTTCTTGTTATTGTTCTGATTACCTCTACCTCTTCCATTTCCTTGACCTTTACCTCTGCCAATACCTCTTCCTCTTGCATAATTTGCTTGAGTTGTTGACTCTTCTTCATCCTTTGCTTTGCCTTTATCTCCTTTCTTCTTGTTCTTCATGTACATTGCAGAACTTTGACCTTTGTCTCCATCTGACTTCAAGTCTTGCTCAAATGTGAGCATCAATCCAAGTAATTGATTCAATTCTGGCACATAATGATTTAATGAGAGTTCTGTTGAAAGTACAAAAGGCTTCCATCTCTCATCACCTCTTAACCCTGCAAGTAATTGTGCTATCAACCTATGATCTTCAATATCCTCATCAATGGATCCAAGGCTATCTGCCAAGTCCTTCATCTTAGTGACATAATCACTAATGCTCTGATTTTGCTTTTTCTTGAATGTGGTGAACTCTTACCATAAGCTAGCTTTCCTAGCTTTAGTAGTGTTTTGGAAGTGATCCTCCAAAGCATTCCAAATGTCTTCAGCTGTTTCTAACCCTCTGATATGTGGCAACAAATGATCTGTAATAGTGTTATATATATAAGCTCTTGCACTTGCATCTCTCTTCTGCCATAGCTTCAAAGCTTCTAGCTCTTCCTTTCTTGGATGACTCTCATCTTCAAATTTAGGCTTCTCTTCTTCACCTGTCACATATACCATTAGGTCCTTACTCATAAGTAAGGCTTCCATCCTCATTACCCAAGCAGGATAGTTATCTCTGTCCAATTTGTCAATGGACACATGACTGCCATAGTATCCTTGCTTCTGCTTCAACCTATAAGTATAAAGTTAAAGAATGATACCTTTTGTAGACCTTTACCCTTGGGAGTAACTTCGAAATAATCTTCTGATGACTTTTGTTTGTTGAACACTTCAGCTTCCACCTTCTTTGATAAAGAACTCTTCAATTCTTCTTGTATCTGTTCTCCTTTTACTCTCGAGGACCTTAACTGCTCTGATACCACTTGTTGGTGTGTAAAGCACCACAAGAACTAAACTAATGTGGTATTAGAAGACCTCCATAACCATCATTAGCTTAGCAAAACTCTAAATGTGAGTCTTCATCTCTGAACTTAGTGAAAATCAAAATTTCACTTCACAGAAATCTGCGCCTTTTCTTCAATCCTTCAATCTGACTTGTATCAGCTTGATCTTTGCAAATTTCTTTGATCATTTGCTAAGAGAAGTTCTTACTAATGTTAAGCAACACATAACAAACAAGACTTTCAAGTAATAACTTCAAAATCTTCTGATTTCGCTCCAACCTTTTCACTATGTTTGAAAACTGGAAATTGACTTTATCGATTTGACATACCTTCACTGTTAAGCTGATTTCTCTGAGTATGCGTCCCGTTTCTTAAAGATCTTTTGACCAAATGTAGTTGAAGACAGTAGCTTCAAAATGAGCTATCACTTACTAAAAACTTTACAATATACTTCGAGATCTGATCTTTAGAAGTTCAGACAAATGTGCGCCAAAAAAGTCGTAACTATCAACTACCTTACACAGTCATATGAAATGACTTAGAACTCAATGTACAAGAGGAATTAGACTCAATCCTTCTACACAAACATATGTTGTATATCAGAGAACATGTGTACAAAATGGCTTGGCCTAATTTTGCTCATAGCCATGGAAAACTCTCTCAGACTCAGAAGTTTTTCCTCAACATCTCTCTCAGAAAAGACACGACTTTTCTCTACTCACTCAAATTACAAAATTGAGTTCTCTCTTACATGTTTTTGTCTCAAATTAACTTATATACCTATGGTTTACATTCTTCTAGACTTGAACTCGTAAGTTCTGAAGATCAAATTAAAAACTAGACTCTAATTTTGCACTAATTTACAATAGTGAAATTGTCCCTTCACTTAGGCTTAATTTTCTGTAGATCTTTTCTTCATTTCTTCTTTCCTTCTTCCTTTCTTCATATGTCTTCATATATCCATGCCTAATTAGTGAGTGAAGCCCCAACAATCTCGAATGTGCGAACATGTGCATCGGGGTCATCTCCCAAAAATCCACCAAATTTTGTATATGTCACTCCGGTTGGAATCGGTCGAGGTGGAATGATTGGCTGTGGTTGCTGCTGTTGCTGCTGCTGGAACTGCGGTTGTGGCTGTGGGGGTGTTTGCTGCTGTGACTGTGAACCACTCATGGTGCTATTGTGGGTAGTATTGTTGTTATATGTATATTGAGGGGGTATCTCTTGTCCTTCAGAATCTGTATTATCAAACGACTCACTTTCTGGTTCAAAAATGTTGTTGAATCTCTTACTTATCTCTAAATCAAATAGCTTGTCCTCAGCTTTGGTATCAAAATTTGGTATGCTTGCCCCAAAAAGTGGTGAATGTAATAAGGGTCCACCAGGCAACACCACACTGTCACCAAAAAAATTCAAATTCCCACCAAATGGTACCGAACTTCCACCGGAACTTGTTGAACCTTCACCGAACCAGGTTACCCTTTCACCGGAAATGGTCTCACTTGGTAACACAACTTTAGCACCAAAAATGGTCGAATTCTGACCAGATAGTGTCGGGCTAACTCCGCACCGCGTCTCTGTACACTCGGAAGTCACTATACCTTCTCCAAAAGGCACTGGATTCACACCGGAATTCACCGGAATCTCATCATGTGTCACCAAACTAGCACCGAAATTGCTACTGATTGGCTCCACTCCTTCTGCAACTGGACTTAGCTGGCCTGCACTTCTACCACCCGAGGGTGTCCCTAATAAATTTGGAACTACCCAGGGATGTTGATCTCTCCTATACTTTGGATAGGACTCGCCAGAACGAGTAATCAACATATATCACTTCTGCACCGCTTGCCTTGCGTACTTCTCTTCCCTTACTGATTATGCCCAATCTCTTTCCATCTTCCCACAGACGGCACCAGTGTTAAAAGCACTTTGGTCAAGCCGCTTTTAATCTCGTTTCGGGTTCTTGGGGATGGATAGGGGTCTAACAGTGTAGAGGCCCTTTATTTAATTTTCCCAAATTAATATTCAGTTAATCAGTAACTATCCTTCAAGTAAACAACTTCCACTACACAGTTACTATTTTTCTGGTTACGATTATCTTACACAGTAAACTTATCGCACGAATTAACAACCACAACGTCGCACGAACATTATTAATGTTAAGACAACGTTACTGTGTTAATAATGAATTACTGCAATTCAACAAGAACAGAGTAACAGTATGCAAGATATCTGCAAGTCTGCAACACAGTGTCTCCGCACGGTCACCCAGACAGACAGTCTGGCGAACCCGTCTCTCTCTCTCTCTCTCTCTCTCTCTCTCTCTCTCGAACACCGTAATGCCCTTTCATTAATGGATAAAAAGGTACAACTATTTGCTACACCCTTTCGGTGCGTGCGACTATGGAAAATAAAATTACATTATTCCCATCCGGCAGCCTAACATTAGATTTTGAATGCTCATTCATCAAAAACTTTACATTGTGCACTGAGATCCAAGCAAAACTCTGAAACAAAAAAGTGCGTGACTCTGAGAGTTCTATCTGCAGACTTTACATATACATGTTCTTATTGATCATACAGACAATCTAGAAGGAATTAGACCTTGAAACTTTGAACATAACTTGTTTATCTTCTGAATTCTATGTGCAAAAGATTTCATGATCCACTTGATCAGGTTGAGAGAAATCTGAGAAAGGCTCGACGCTAACTCAGGAAGATGACTCTCTACACATCTATCACATAAACTCTTGACTTCTAATGACTCTCCTCTCTATTTCTTTACATTATTGGCTTATATACATATGATTCTATACTCAGCCCGCATCTAATACATTACTCCTTATCATTCTAATGATCATCTATATCCATTATCAGTAATGTACATATGTATACAAGCTACATTTCTGAGATCTCTTCACTTTCTCCAATCACTTCTTTGACTTCATTTTGATTTGTGACTTCTTCAAGTTCTTCATAATCATCAATTGGGGATTGCTTTGTTCCAACAGCTCCCCCTCAATCACTAATTGTGATTATGCCATTCTTCTTTATTCTTGCCATCTCTTTGAACTTCTGTAACTTAGGTCCATCTAAGCTCTTTGTCAACATATCTGCGACTTGCTCTTTTGTTGGTGTATACAAGACTTCAATCTCTTTTCCAAGTACCTTTTCTCTCAAGAAATAATACTGAATCTCTATGTGTTTAGTCCTGGCATGAAAAACAGGGTTGCCTTCTCCCAATTCTATTTTCCTTTAGCTTCTTCATATGTGGTTGGATCTTCTTCTATCTTCACAATATAAGCATAGTATTTTGTTGTTAAGAAAGATGTATCATAGCTATACCTGATAGGTTCCTTTCTTTCTCTCAAAGATCTTCTGAACTCTACACTTCTTGAAGTCTCAGCTACATTTGATTCTCGATCAAATCTTGGCCTATCTTCATCATTGCCCTGCAATTTACTTTTACAATCATCATCATCAATATCTTCTACATACACTTTTACTTTTGTCTTCCCTTTCCTTTGTATTTCTTCAACATCCATATAATCATTCGTCGACCCTGTATACCATGTGCTTTGCTCATCAAATGTATCATCTTTTGTAACAAGGAATTGCTTTGTAGATGGACTCCACAATCTGTAACCCATCTCTCTATCATCATACCCAATAAACACATACTTCTCTACTTTGGGCTCTAGCTTATGTCTTAATTGAAAAGGAACATAAGCATATGCCAACATCCAAATACCTTACAATGATTAAAAGTAGGTTTCTTACCCCACCATGCTTCATAAGGTGTTATACCATCCAAAGCTTTGCAGGGTAACCTATTCACAAGGTATGTTGTAGTGTTGATAACTTCTGCCCACAAGTAGTTGGGACAATTCTTCTCTTTCATTATTGATCTTGCAAACTCTACAAGAGTTCTATTTCTTCTTTTTGCAACTTTATTTTGTTGAGGGGAGTACCTACAAGTTACTTCTCTTTTTATACCTGCATTCCATAAATAATCATCAAACTCCTTAGAAAAATATTCTCCCCCTCCATTTGATCTCAACCTCTTGAGATTTTGTCCTGTAATCCTTTCTGCATAAGCATGATAATGTTTGAATGTCTTGAACACTTGAGATTTGTCCTTGATTACATAAAGTGTAATCCATCTTGTTGCATCATCAATAAACAACACATAATATCTGGATCTGTTTATGCTATAGTCCCTTGAAGGACCCCATACATCTATATGAACCAACTCAAGCATATTTGAATATTTGTATCCTGATTTATTGTATGAACTTCTGTGAGATTTACCTAATTGAAAAGATTCACACTTGTATACCATGTGTTCACCTTCAATATTTGGCAATCCAAGCACTACATCATTCTTTGACATTTCTTTTATAGGTCTCTCATTAAAATGACCTAGCCTTTTATGCCATAGGTCTAACTCAGACATCTTTTGACTTCCATAAGTAAACAATGCATGTCCCACATTACCTTGAACCTTGAGAGTAAAAAGTCTTCCTTCTTTTTGACCTGTAATGATGCTTCTATATCCCTAATTTGGATCTTGCACATAAACACCATAATTTGTAAATCTGACTTCATATCCTTTCTCCACAATTTTTCCTACACTTATCAAGTTTTTAGGAATAGTAAGAACATAAAGTACCTTTCTTAAGGGTGTGCTTCCACTCTTTGTCTTTACTGATCCAATGCTTTCCACTTTATGCTTGGTGTTGTCTCATGTTTGAATTGTATGTCCACTCACCTTTGCTTCCATATCAGTCATCAATGATATGTTGCCACTCAGATGATTGCTACATCCTGAGTCAATATAGAATACCCTTTGATCCTATTCTATTGCTTCACGTGTTGCATTCAAGATGAGAGTCATGTCATCCTTCTGATACGATGCATAATTATAATAGTTGTTATGATAGGACTGAGGTTGAAAGCTTCTTCCACCTCCTCTAGCATATGAAGTCCTACCACCTCTTCCTCTGAAGTTACCTCTTTGATTTCTGCCTCCTCTATCTCTTTGATTGAATCTTTGATTATGACTTCCACCATTTTGATTGTTATACCAACAATCATTTGCCAAATGATTTGTTCTGCCACAAATCCAACAAGCTTTAACATTATCTTTATTCTTACCTCCTCTTCCTTTACCTCTTGAAATCATCTTCCCTCTTGTGAAATTAACTTGGCTTGAAGATCCTTCATCATCAGTTAACTGCTTTCCTTTGACACTCTTTCTCTTTTCCTTGGAGTACATAGTTTGGCTTGCACTCCTATCATTATCTCCCTTAATGTCCTGCTCAAAAGTTAGCATGTGTCCTAGCAATTGATTAAGATCAGGAGTAAAATGATCTAATGACAATTCTATGGACAATATGAAAGGCTTCCATTTCTCATCTCCTCTCAGAACTATAAGTATTTGTCTTACCAACTTGTCCTCTTCAATATCTTCATCTACTGCTCCCAAGCTATCTGCAATATCCTTCATTCTTGCCACATAATCAGAAATTGATTGTGAGCTCTTCTTCTTGAAGGTTGTGAACTCATCCCATAATGAGGACTTCCTTGACTTGGTTGTATTTTGAAAATGCTCTTCAAAACATTCCACACATCTGTTGTACTTTCTAATCCTCTAATATGAGGTAGAAGATAATCATTTACAACCATGTAAATGATGTTCCTAGCTTGAGCATCCTTCTTCATCCAATTCTTCAAATCTGCAAGCTCTTCCCTAGTTGGAACACTAGGATCTTCAAACTCAGGCTTTTCTTCTTCTCCTATAATGAATGCCATCAAATCTTTGCTCATGATGTGTGCATCCATCCTCATGGACCAAGCGGGATAGTTTTCCCTTTCTAGCTTATCAATATGAAAACTTTCTCCCATCTTTGATCTTTGTGTTCTACAAATGTTAAGATAAATGAATATGCATTGTACCTTTAATGTAAAGCTTCAATCTTTCAGATCTTTTTGAGCTCAATAGTCACATGTCTTTAGGTTGTCTTCAAGACTTTGATCTTGTCCACCTTCAATTGAAGAAACTTCAATGTCTGCAATAGTCGGGACTTCAAATGCTCTTTACTTCACTTTATGTTGCACCTTTTGCTCTGATACCATTGATGGAGACCTCTTTATCTCTAAATGCTTGATCTATACTGATTTAAGAACACTTCTATATCAATCATAGACCAAAATTTACACAAATGTTACCATGATTTACAAAATCATTCACAAACACTTCTCTGTATGAAATCTCTTTTTGTTCAAGGAGCTTGCTTCAGAGATTAACTTCATTACCTGCACATATCTTCAAATTTCTTCAATCTAATGATATACATACCTCCATGCTACCTTTGCGCAATCATATCATCCATTAGATCTTCAAAAGAATCATTAAAATTCTGATTTGATCATTAAGACCAAATGTGTGTTAGAAACTCTGAACAAGCGACTTTGACATGATCAACTTCTCAAGTTGATTTCTCATAGCACAAGTTTGGTTTTGCTAAATGCTTTTAGCCATAGCTTCTTTACCTTCTATCTTAGATTTTGAATGCTTAGTCATAAAAAACTTTTCATTGTGCACTGAGATCCAAGCAAAAGTTTGACACAAAAAAGTGTGTGACTCTGAGAGTTCTATATGTAGACTTTACATATACATGTTCTTATTGATCATACACACAACCTGAAAGGAACTAGAGCTTGAAATTTTGAACATAGCTTGATTATCTTCTGAGTTAGATGTGTACAAAAGATTTCTTGATCCTCTTGATCAGGCTGAGAGAAATCAGAGAAAGACTCGACGCTAACTCAGGAAGATGACTCTCTACACATATATCACATAAACTCTTGACTTTGAATGACTCTCCTCTCTATTTCTTTACATTATTGACTTATATACATATGATTCTAGACTTAGCCTGTGTCTAATACATTACACCTTATCATTCTAATGATCATCTATATCCATTTTAGAAGAATTTTTATCTATAATGTACTTATGTATACAAGCTACATTTCTGAGATCTCTTCACTTTCTCCAATGACTTCTTTGACTTCATTTTGATTTCTGACTTCTTCAAGTTCTTCATAATCATCAATTGAGGATTTCTTGGTTCTAACAATCATCTATGAAAGTGACACAATAAAGAGAAGCACCTGATGACCTTGTGGACATAGGACCACACACATCTGTATGAACGAGATCTAAAGGCTGAATTGAAGAGTAAATGTGCATTCTATGGACATTTCTTGTTTGCTTTCCGTATTGACAATGCTCACAAAATGAAAAATCAGAG
This sequence comes from Ceratopteris richardii, assembly GCA_020310875.1. Taxonomy (NCBI): domain Eukaryota; kingdom Viridiplantae; phylum Streptophyta; class Polypodiopsida; order Polypodiales; family Pteridaceae; genus Ceratopteris; species Ceratopteris richardii. The sequence goes on along the minus strand of CM035439.1, from coordinate 143,780,138 downwards.
AAAGATAACACAAGTAAGTAGCCAAAATGAGAAAGATTTTCCATTCCACTATGAGATATATGGCCCAAACTACCATGCCGAATACAAGCCATAGGCTCTTGAGTAATAGCTAACAAGTGTTATTTCTATGATAAAAATAAAGGATAAAGTGACCCAACTTTGCTTCCTTTTGCAATAACCATATTGCCCTTTGATATGCTAAAGGATTGAGCATAGAAGAACACCTTGTCACCAAGGTCATCAAGTTGACCAACTGACATCAAAATGCATGATAACCGAGGTACATGGTGTACATTATGCATAGTAAATTTTGAACCATCAATGAAGTGCACAACCACAACTCCAATCCTAAGAGTCACCAAGTCTCACGGTACCAAGAGAATTTGCTGCATAATTAGAGAACCATTCTCTATGTGGTGTCACATGGAAAGAAGCATCAAAATCTAGCAGCCATGTGTGGGAAATAGAAGTAGCCATAAGAGCCTCAGTTGGCACAGTACTATCAAGTGTCAACACATCAGCATCATCAGAAATAGCATTAATTTCTTCAATATTCACAGTCAAAGTAGATGGTGCAGGTAATTGTTTAACATGCCCATCAACATTTTGTCCTTTACCTTTAGCATTCTTCAATGCATAACAATCTTTCTTCATGTGTCCTTTCTTATGACAATAATGGCATTCAATATCCCTCTTCCTTGATTTACTTCTACTATTATTCCATTGACCATTCTTTTCCTTGTTCTTGTTCGTGCTGCATTGCTAATTCTTTCCTTGGTAAGAATCATGAACATTATATGCATCTCCACTCTGAGTGCCAACCATAGTTTTTCTATGAATCTCCTCACTCAAGAGTGCACATATGTCATCATAAACCAATTTACCACCAGGTGCACTATTTCTAATAGCTATGCAAAATGTATCCCATGATGATGGCAAGGTGCATAGCAATAAGACTGCTTTCATTTCATTATCCATGTCCATTCTATGAGCCTCTAACTGGGAGAATATAGCATAAAACTTATTCAAATGAGCAGCAACACGGTTTGTATCGTTCATGCGACGATCATATAAATTTCTCAACAAATACACTTTGTTTGATGCCATTTCTTTTTCATATGTATTGCATAACTTCTTCCAAAGATCCTTTGCACTTTCACAGTCCAATACTATAAAGTAAACATTATCTGCTAGGTGCAATTGAATGGTAGACCTGGCCATTTCATCTAACTCATCCCAATCATCTTCATCCATGTCAGCAAGCTTCTTTGAGATTCCATTTACCTGCTTCCATCGCCTCCTCTGAATCAACACATCTTTAATCTGATTCTTCCATAGAGCAAAGCTTGTACCATCAAATTTTTAGATCTTAGAATGGTATTTACCCTACAAGTTATAGCTCCTCCTCGGAACATTCGCACTAGGGTAATCCACTAGATGTGCTTGAGACCTCTAATGCCATGATGGTAGAGAACTGAATAGAATGATAATGGAGCTAGAAGAGCCCAAACCCCACTACGGCTCAAAGAAGGATGACCAAGTGTTAGATTCTAGGAGAGAATTCAACAGTCTTCCCAGAAAAATGAATTAAAGAACAGTAATGAACAACCAAACGGAGTATGTGAGAATAAATGTGCTCACACCAATAAGTGTATTAAGGAGTAATTCGACCACTATATAGTTGACAAAACCAGAATTTTGGAAAAATTTTGCCTAAGTATCCTCTACAAAATGAGCATATGACCAATGTCAAAATCTCATAAAACTGCAAATACTGACATGTTTACTTGCATAGTGAACAATTCCAAGCTCTTGGAGCTTGCTTCAATCCATACAAGGCTTTCTTTAATTTGCATACATAGTTAGGATGATGTGCATCCTCATATCTAGGAGGTTGTGCCATATACACTTCAGAAATCCATCCATTTAAGAAAGCATTCTTTACATCAACTTGATAGAGCTTCCAATTTCTAGATGCAGCAAGACTAATGAGAACCCTAATTGTAGGCATTTTTGCTATAGGAGAGAAAGTCTCCTCATAATCAATACCATGGATTTGAGCAAACCCTTTAGCAACTAACCTTGCTTTATGTCTATTTATACTTCCATTTGGATTCCTCTTGATTTTGTATATCCATGGAGATCGAGTTACCTTCATAAATGGCTTGTTAGGTACAAGCTCCCAAGTGTCATTCTCCTTCAAGGCTTCCATTTCTTCATCCATTGCATCTCTCCAAGCTTTCTTGCTTTGTGCTTCTTCAAATGTGGTAGGTTCTTCATTGGTTGAATCCTTTGCAATCTAGATTGAGTGCTTGGTGACCAAAGAAGTATCATAACCATACCTCTATGGTTTCTTCTTCTCCCTTGAAGACCTTCTACATGGTTTATGTGAGCTCCTGGGTCCATATGTAGCATCTTGCATCTTTGCTTTACCTTTGCTCTTCCATAGATTTAGTCTTTCCAAGTCTTCTAGGTCAATCTTTGAATCACTTTCTTCAATTTTCTTTGGCTCCTTTGGTTGAAGTGATGGAAAATCTTCATCCAAGTCATAAGGCAGCTACACTTTCCTGTCATCATCAAACCATGAGTTTTTCTCATAAAAATTACATTGAGATATGTGGTTGTAGAAACAACCTCTACCCATAGGTAGTTTGGCAATGCTTTTTCATTGAGCATGGACCTTGCGGCTTCAACAATAGCTCTGTTTCTCCTCTCTGCTACACCATTGAGTTTGGGTGAATATCTTGTAGTGACTTCCCTTTTAATGCCTCTTTCCTGCAAGTAGGCATCAAATCCAAAAGAGAAGAATTCTCCTCCACCATCTAATTTGAGTCTTTTCAAAGTCCTACCTGTTTGGTTTTCAACAAGAGCAACATACTTCTTAAAGCAATTAGAAACTTCATCCTTGTGCTTCATGAAAAACGGAATGGTCCACCTGCCACAATCATCTATCAAAGACACATAATATCTTGAGCCTGATATAAATGGCTCCTTACTAGGACCCCACACATTTGTGTGCACTAGATCCAAAAGATTTTGATACACATATCCCTTCCTATTGAAAGGTTGTCTATGAGCCTTGCCGAATTGACAAGCTTCACACTTATAAATCATGTGTTGCCTTGTGATATTAGGCAAACCAAGTACACTTTGGTCCCTACAAATTTGTTTGAGTGTCCTCTCACCAATGTGAGCAAGCCTTTTGTGCAATATCTCCAACTCTGTGAGAGTTTGAGATCCATAGCTAAATGAAGCTAAGTTCTTTGTATCTTCCACTTCAAAAGTGAAAAGCCTTCCTATCTTTTCTCCTTTGGAAATCCTTCTAAAGCCTTGCCTCAGGTCTTCAACATATTCTCCATCTTTCCACTTCTACATCTTCCTCTAGCTCTTCCTCTACCTGCAATGTTTGCTTGGAAAGAGCTACCTTCATCTTCATTCTTCTTATTCTTTGACTTGTCCTTGACCTTAGGTTTATTAGAATATAAAGCAAAAGTTTGATTACCTCTTGAGGACTCATCACCTTTGCTAATCTTTGCTTCATGAGTGAAGAGTTGGCCCATGAGTGTGTTGAGGTCGGGTACATGCATATCCATGTACAAATCCATGGATATTGTGAAGGAATCCCACTTGTCATCTGCTTTGATTCCATTTATGATTTCTTCCTCTTCAATCACCTCTCCAATGCTTCCAAGTTGATTTGAAATCTCCTTCATCTTTGTGACATAATCAGTCACACTCTGCTTGGGGCTTTTCTTCATTGTTGTGAACTCCATCCACAATTGGTTCTTCCTTGCTCGAGTGTTGGAGGAAAAGAAAGAAGCAAGTGCATTCCAAGTCTCTCTTGATGTCTTGCATCCCTTGACATGAGGTAAAAATCAGAGATTGAGTTTCGAATATAGGACCTTGCAAGTGCATCCTTTGAACACCAATTTGAAAGTCTTTCCTCTTCTTCATGTGATGGTTGCCCTTTGTTCCTCATGGTTGGCATAGCTTCATCTCCAGATGTGTATCCAAATGGATTCCTCCCTTGAAGATAAGCCTCCATCCTTAGAGACCATTATGGGTAGTTTTTTCTATCCAATTTGTCAATTTGTTGATGGAAATCCATCTCCCATGTTGATTTACTATGCTTTGATACCACTGTGAAGAGAGATGGTGGATGCAATCCAAAGATGAGTTGATGCTGCTACAACCAGATTCACACCAGCCAATTGAGACTTCAGAGTTGGCTAGTAGACCCTTTGAGCTTCCTAAGTCCACAAAAAAATCACCCAAGTGCTTTGGAACAAGTATCTCAAAAGCTTGAGTCAAGATAGACTAGTTGCAAAAGGACTAGCTCCCAAAACTTGCTATTTTTGTACATACACCTACTAGAAAATATGAATAGTGCTCTCAACTTGGTAGGAATTAGAAAAATTCCTTTTGGACATATCACATAGACTTAGATAGATTGCTACTCCAAGTTAAAACACTTCAATTGATCAACTGAGCACTGAGAACAAGTTTTAACAAAATCTGGACACTCCTTCCATTTTCGGGGCTCTGTAGAGATTGACCAGTGAGCAGTAAAACAGAGATTTCTCACAAATGGTAAATCGAGTGACCATGGAGTTTTGTGAGCTAGAATTAGAAAGCAATCTAATGCAACTTAAAACTATGAAAAAGAATATGTATATCCCAAGATATGAGCTTTAATTACAACCACATTGTAAATGAATACTTGCACAATGGGAGTAGAATGATAGAGCTATGGAGTAAGCTCTTCAATCTCTACAAATGAACATGAAGCCGACACAAATCAAGCTCTCCTATGGTGACTTCCTTGTTGCTCTTTTTATAGCTACTTTTGGAGGTAGGTTTGAATTTGAATTCAACTAACTTCACCTAAAAGTGATGCTAAGAATTAGGAAATATTCTCTCAGCTGATGGATTCGTGGTTCTCGATTGTTGGAGCCACACTTTTCCTTTTTACATCATGGATGACTTAAGCCATTCTTTCTTTCACAATTCCAAGAGATAAAATATACTCTTTTACAAGAGGTGTTCATATGTCTACAAATATGACTACAAATGAACATAAATCAAATCATATCAAGTATGTAGGCTTGGGTAAAATGCACCAACAAAAAAGAATTAAGCCCAAAGCTTTGGAGAAAGCTTCAAACTTCTCCCTAGGGAGAGCCTTTGTGAAAAGGTTGAAAATGTTCTCCTATGTGGGCACATATGCCAAACTGATCTCTCCAATAGAGAACATCTTCTTGACATAATGATAGTGCACCTCAATGTGTTTAGTGCGAGCATGGAACACAGGGTTCCTTGCTACTACTAATGCATTCTGAATCTCCATAAAGATGGTGGTGGCAGAAGATTGAACAACACCCAGCTCAGCCATAAGGCATCTGAGCCACACACACTCAATAGACATTGTGAAAGCTGCCCAATAATTAGCCTCACAACTAGAAGTGGCTACAATAGGCTAATTCTTGCTCAACCAAGATATGCATGAGCTACCAAACATGAAGAAAAAACCACTAGTGGACACACAAGTGTCATAACAACTAGCCCATTCAGATTAAAAAAAGCATGTAAATTTGGTAGTAATGATCCCCCCTTGGGATAAAATAATCCAAGTACCTGGGTACCACTCAAGTATCGAAAGATGTGCTTAACTGCCTACCAATGCTTGACACATGGGCAATGCATAAAACTGCTCATTTGTGAGATAGAAAGCTGAATATTTGGCCGAGTAATGCATAAGTAAATCAAGCATCCAACAACTTGCTGATAGAGAACAACATTAAATGCTTCTTTAACATCATGGAGACTCAATCCTAAACTTGTTTCCATAGGACTAGCAGTAGATTTGCAATCTTCAAGGCCAAAATGCTCCAATAATGTGTTAATATATCTTGTTTGACACAAAATTATTCTTGATTTGCATAAATTGAATGCCTAAATAATGATGCAAATGTCCAAAATCTGACATCTCAAATGAGGCATGTAAGTCAACCTTAAAATCAGTAATATGCTTCTCATTAGATCTAGTTCAACATAGACAACAATGATCATAAGCACACCATTTGCATGCTTAACACATAAGTGAGCTCTTAGTTGGACTATTGTCAAAACCATGTGCAACCAAGTAGGCATGTATCTCTTCGTACCAAGCACGTGGTGCTTGCTTCAAACCATATGATGCCTTTTTCAACCTACACACTTTGTTTTCATGCCCATTATGCACAAAGCCACGGGGCTGAAAAGCATATACTTCTTCATGCAAGTCACCATTCAAAAATGTAGTTCTCATGTCCACCTAATGTACATTCCAACCATGATGAGCTATAAGTGCATACATGTTATGGAAAATAGTCATTTGGCATGTAGGAGCAAAGGTCTCATCAAAATCAATGCCGATTCCTTGAGCAAAATCTTTTGCAACAAGCCTTGCCTTATACCTATCAATTGTTCCATCAAGCTTACACTTCAGCTTGTATACACACTAAGTGCCAATGGTCATCTTGCTAGGAGGCAAGCCACATAAATATTAGACACCAATTCATAATATCATCATATTCTAATTGAATGAAGCCATCCAATTTTTTGGATTTTGTGCTTTATCAAACAAAACATGGTCATTCTCATCACAAAGACTAGAGGCACCCATAACATAGCAAATTGATGTAGAAGAAGCACTATGAGAGCATGAACAAGTATGATATGATAGAGGTGCATCTAATTGCTATCTCACAAAGTCAGCACTAGCTATTTAGGCATAGTTTTCACCTCCTCTATACCAGACCTCTCATCAACAACTATGTCATGCAAATCTGCATCTAAAATGGAATGATTTGCATCATCATGTGGAACCTACAAAGGCTAACAAATTGCCTCATTTGGACCAGCATAAGGCTGTCCACCTGTAAAGAGAGGTAGCAAAGTGTCATACACATCTTTGGAGCTAATTGGTGTCTCCTTACTACTTAGTACATGAAAGTAATGGATGAATTGCATCTTCCACAGAAACAACATCACAGATAACCAAAATGTGTTTAGTCTTTGGATGGTATAGATGATAGCCTTTGCTTTTAGAACTGTACCCAATAATAATACATATCACTACTTTATCATCCGATTTCCTGTGTTGTTGCTCAAGCACTAATGCATATGCTAGACAACCAAAGACACACAGGTGAGCAACAGATGGCTTGCAACCATGCCATGCCTCATATGGAGTGATATACTATAGTAACTTAGTGGGACACGTAATAAGTACATATGCTGCATACATGACAACCTCAAGAAATAAACTATGTGGTAAAGCTTGACTCTTCATCATACACCTTGCAATCTCCATGAGGGACCTATTCTTTCTTTCTACAACTTCATTCTATTGAGGTGTATATGGCACTGTGCATTGATGCTTTATCCCACATTGAGTTAGAAATGCATTCAATTTAGAACACATATACCCTCCCCCCCTATCAGAATGGAGGGTGTTCATTTTACATGCTAATAGATTTTCAACAAAAACCAAAAACTGTTTGAAGCACATAAACACTTTAGACTTTTCTTTCAATGGACATACCCATGCATGCCTAGAAAAAACATCAATGAAAGTCATGAAGTAAGGGTAGTTCCCAAAAGAAGGTGTTTGCATAGGACCACAAATGTCACTATGAACAAGCTACAGTTTTTGAGCAGCACATATTGAACCATCTTTTCAGAAGGAGGAACGCTACATTTTGCCCAAAATATAGCCTCCATAGACATGTTTACAAGGTGCCTCAAGTTTGCGCAGAAAAGACACTATTTTAGATTTCTATAGGTGTAGCAAAATAGCAAAAGGTTGTAAAGGAAATGATCATGTCATAAAGATTTTTCCAAGATTGGCTACAAAAGAGGCAAAGAAAAAAGAGGCTAGAATGGTTCTTGTAGAGGCCTCTACATCTAAAAAAGATTTTGCTAATCTTGTGCAGAATGAAGAATGGGGATTTACTATTATTTTCAGATATGTGTTGATATATTTAGGTAGTGATATGTGTGAACACACTAGGACCGCCGGGGCACTTTTTTCCCTCTTTAGGAGGTTTTTTCCCTCGTGTTATATATACACCTATTGCCCTAATGGGCTACTTATCTTTGTACATTCTTGTTGTGCTTCAAGCTTCTTCTTCTTCCTTGTGCTGTTCCCGTGCTTCTGCAGATATCTAACTCCAACAATTGGTATCAAAGCAGGTCGTTGCTTCATCTAGGGCGCCGTCGATACTCCTCCATTTCCAGTCTCAGAATCGCACGAATTTTGGTGAGCATACTCAACGTGTTTTGGCCTCTGAACGCACTATCGTAGTGCTTGTGCATGCTATTTTGTCTTTTTGTGCCAAAGGTATATACCAGTTTCTGTTCCCTAGTATAAGCGTCTCAAAGTGTGCTACAGGTCTATCATAATTCATCTGGGTAGTTCTGTTCAACTTTTTGAGATACAATCAATTTTTTGCATCAAGGTATTTTAGTCACCGGCCATGGCTGAAAGCAATGATGTATTCCGTATGTTGGTTGTTGAGGATAAGTTGGATGGTACCAACTACCCGTTATGGGTTTATATGATGCGACATGTGTTGGTTGCAAAAGGACTGTGGAACATTGTGCAGGGTGTCGAAAAAGGTCTTATCACACCTGCAACTATTACAACTGCACGTGCTGAAGCTGACGCAGAAGGTGTGAAAGATGATGATATTCTACATATTCCACCTACTCCAGAGCAGATTCACTAGGATAGTAGAGATGCCGAGGCACATGCATTGATAGCTTTGTCTTTCAAACATGCCATTATTCCTCACATTCACTCTTGTAGAGCAGGTAAGGATGCTCGGGATACACTTACCACATTGTACCAAGCTAGAAATGAGGCTCGTGTTGCTTACCTCTGAAAACAATTGGAGATTGCACACATGAATGAAGGTCATTCTATGGATAGTTTCCTAAGGAAGATCAAAGACTTGAAGGAATAGTTGATTTCTGCTGATGAGGTTATACTAGATAGCTCATTTGTGCAAATGGTTCTGAATGGTCTTCCTGATTCATATCAGAGTTGTGCTTCTACTCTTCGGTTGATGATGAAAGGCAATCCAAATGCCTTATCATTTGAGGAGTTAGTCTTTGTTTGATTGTAGGAAGATCAGTCCAGGCAGAACAGGTCCATTATGCGAGTTGCAGATCAAGCTTTCCTGGCTAGTCAGAAGGGCAAAGGAAAATGGAGCTCTTCGATTAGTAAGCAAAAATATGCTAATTCTGCACATTCGAAGAAGGAAGATAAAGATGAGAAGAAACCAGAAAAGCAGAAATTGTTTTGTAAGTACTGTAAAGGGAATGATCATATCATAAAGAACTATCCAAAACTCGCTGCTAAAGAGGCAAAGAAGAAAGAGGCTGGAATGGTTGTTGCAGAGGCCTCTACACCAAAAACAGAGTCTGCTAATCTTGTGCAGGAAGAAGAATGGGCGTTTACTACTGTTTGCAGTCTTGAACCATCTTCTCATGAGCAGTGCATGTCTACAGTTAACTCAGATGTTTGGTATTTTGACAATGGGTCGACCAAACATATTACCTCGCAGTGCAGTTTCTTCTCTTCACTTGAGCCTGCCCCTACAGGGAATATTGTTACATGCGCCAAAAACTCCTCTTATCCTATTATGGGAGTTGGTAAGATCATTTTGACTACTGCTGATGGTAGTTCTTTCACTTTGTCAGATTTTGTTTGTGCCAAGGATCAAGAAGAACCTGTTATCAGTTTCTGCATTAGCCAAGATTGGCTTGGTTGTGAAATTTGTTGATGACAGGTGTACAGTTCATGATCTGTCAAATGGCGATGTGATTATTGCTTCTCGCATTTTATGTCGTGGGTTGTATAAGCTCATAGACTATGAAAGATCTGTAAATGATTTGGCAAGTGTAGTAAATGATTCTTAGGCTATGTCAGATGCAAAGCTTTGGCATGCACACTTTGGTGATCTAAATTTTGCTAGTTTGCTATGCCTGCAGAAATCTGAAATGGTCTCCTCTTTGCCCAAACTTGAGGCACCTAGAAAACATGTTTGTGATGGCTTTATTTTGGGAAAAATTTAGCGTTCTTCATTTCCAAAAGATGGTTCAGTTCGGGCTACTCACAAATTACAGCTTGTACATAGTGATGTCTGTGGTCCTATGCAGACAGCTTCTTTTGGGAATTATCTTTACTTCATGACTTTCATCGATGATTTTTCCAGGCATGCATGGGTATATCCATTGAAGGTAAAGTCTGAAGTGTTCATGTGCTTCAAACAGTTCTCTGTTTTGGCTGAAAATCTTTCAGCATGTAAAATGGGCACCCTCTGTTCTGATTGAGATGGGGAATATATGTCTTCTGATTTTAATGCATTTTTAGCTGAATGTGGGTTAAAACACCAGTGTACAATGCCGTATACACCTCAATAGAATGGAGTTGCTGAACGAAAGAACAGGTCACTTATGGAGATGGCGAGGTGCATGGTCAAGAGTCAGGCTTTACCACATAGTTTCTCGCTTGAGGTTGTCATGTGTGCAACATATGTACTGAACAGGTGTCCCACTAAAGCACTACATTCTATCACTCCATATGAGGCTTGGCATGATCGCAAGCCATATGTTGCTCATCTGTGTGTTTTTGGTTGTTTGGCATATGCATTAGTGCATGAACAACATCGCAAGAAATTGGATGATAAAGTAGTAAAATGTATTTTTGTTGGCTACAGTTCTAAAAGTAAAGGCTATCATCTGTATCATCCACAGACTAAACACAATTTGGTTAGTCGTGATGTTGTTTTTGTGGAAGATGCTATTCAGCCATTGCTTTCATGTACTAAGGAGACATCTATTAGCTCCAAAGACATGTATGATACTTTGCTGCCTCTTTTTCCAGGTGGACAGTCTAGTGTTGGTCCCAATGAAGCAACTTCTCAGCCTTTGTAGGTTTCATGTGATGCTGCAGATCATTCCATTTCTGATGTAGATTTACATGATGCACTAGTTGATGAGAGACCTAATATTGAGCAAGCAAAAACTATGCCAAAATGGCTGGTGTAGACTTTGCTTGACAAAAAATTAGATGCACCTCTATGATATCGTACTCGTTGAGGCTCTCATAGTGACTCTTTTGCATCAGATTGCTATGCTATGGCTGCATCTATTCTCTGTGATGAGAATGAGCTTTTTTCGTTTGATGAAGCACGAAATTCAAAAAATTGGATGATTGCTATGCAATCTCAATATGATGCTATAATGAAGAATGGTACTTGGTCTTTGCAAGAAGGCCATTGGCACTAAGTGTGTATACAAGCTATGCTATAATGAAGAATGCTATGCAAGAAGGCCATTGGCACTATGTGGGTATACAAGCTGAAGCGTAAACCGGATGGTACAGTTGACAGGTATAAGGCTAGGCTTGTTGCAAAGGGTTATGCACAGGAAAGAGGCATTGATTTTGATGAAAGCTTTGCACCTACATGCCATATGACTACTGCTCGGGGCATCTATGCACTTGCAGCTCATCATGGTTGGAATGTACATTAGTTGGGATCTATGCACTTGCAGCTCATCATGGTTGGAATGTACATTAGTTGGACATTAAAACAATATTTCTGAATGGTGACTTGCATGAAGAAGTGTATGTTTTTCAGCCCCGTGGCTTTGTGCAGAAAGGGCATGAAAACCAGGTGTACAGGTTAAAGAAGGCATTATATGGTTTAAAGCAAGCACCACGTGCTTGGTATAAGAAGATACATGCCTATCTGATTGCACATGGTTTTGAGAACAGTCCAACTGAAAGCACCTTATATGTTAGGTGTGCTAATGATGTGCTTTTGATCATTGTTGTCTATGTTGATGACATGCTGATCACTGGTCCTATTGAGAAGCATATTGCTGATTTTAAGGCTGATTTGCATGCCTCATTTGAGATGTCTGATTTGGGGCACTTGCATCACTATTTGGGCATTCAGTTTATGCAAGTTGATGGTGGAATGGCTTTGTGTAAAACAAAATATATTGACACATTATTGCAACATTTTGGCTTTGAAGACTATAAGCCTATTGCCACTCCTATGGAGATGGGTTTACGATTGAGTCTTCATGATGCTGGAGATGCATTTGATGCTGTTCTTTATCAACAGACTGTTGGATGCTTGATTTACTTATGCATTACTCGGCCAGATATTCAGTTTGCTATATCACAGATGAGCAGGTTTATGCATTGCCTAGGAGTCAAGCATTGGCAAGCAGTTAAGCGAATCTTTTGCCATTTGAGTGGTACTCGACTATTTGGGTTGTTTTATCCCAAGGGGGGATCACTACCACCAAATTTGCATGCTTTTTCTGACTCTGATTAGGCTGGTTGCTATGACACTCGTGTGTCCACTAGTGGCTTTTGCTTCATGCTTGGTAGCTCATGTATATCTTGGTTGAGCAAGAAGCAGCCTACTGTGGCCACTTCTAGTTGTGAGGCTGAGTATAGGGCAGCTTTCACAACGACTGTTGAGTGTGTGTGGCTCAGAAGCCTTATGGCTCATTTGGGTGTTGGTCAGACTTTTTCCACCACCATCTTCACTGACAATTAGAGCACATTGGGAGTTGCAAGGAACCCTGCGTTCCATTCTCGCACTAAGCACATTGAGGTGCATTATCACTATGTCAGGTTCTCTGTTGGGGAGATCAACTTGGCATATGTGCCCACGTAGGAGAACATTGCAGACCTTTTCACAAAGGCTCTGCCTAGGGAGAAGTTTGAAGCTTTCCGCAAAGCTTCGGGCTTACTTCCTTTTGTGGAGTTATTTCCACATAGCTTGGAACTTCCTTATACATGAGTCAGCCAACGAGGAACTTGTGGATGATTTAAATGAGGCAATTTCAGAAAATAACACTTTAAAGGCAATTGTTGAAGAGAAGTAAAAATTTATAGCTCAATTACAAGCGGAGGTTGGACAAACATAGAAGTCGAACTCGTAGCAAAAATGGAAGAAAACCAATAAGGAGTTAGCTGCTAAGTTGTAGAAGGCCGAACAAGAAGTGCAGAGGTTGAAGGCGAAGGTCAAGGAACAGAGCGGTGAAATGAAAAGACAAAGTATATCGATCGCAAAAGTAGAATAAAGACTGGTAGTCTGGAATTGGGAATTTATTTATTTAGAAGAAAAGTTCCGGACTATAGAGGAGAATCTGGATACGGTGATGGCACAAGTTGGAGGGATCCCGGAATTGGAGAAACAAGTCAGTCAATGGAAGCAACATTGTGCAGATGCGAACCTCATTTTGGCTGATACGGAAGTGGTAGTGGAGAAACGTAGAAGAGAGGCCTCAGTTTTGGAACTTACTTGTAAAACAAAGTTAGGAGAAATGTCGAAGACAATTGCGGGATATATAACTAAATTATATGATGTTACTGTAGTCTTTAACAAGCTATTATAGGGATTTTAGCAACATATCCTTGAATTAGAAGCTTCTTCAATTAGTTATAGAAGTTCTAGTCAATACTTATTAGATCCAAAGGAATTTTTTGAAGCGGAGATACTATTAGCAAAAGAAAATATTGGAGAGATATTTAATGAATTGCAATATGATATAGAGAGAATTATGTTTCCGGAGATGCAGAATCAAGATGATGATGTGTAAACTCTTACAATTTGTAAATTAGTGGGTTCGCATCCACCATGCATTCCAGTGTTAGCAGTCGGTGTGGACGACCACTTTCCTTGTAATCAAAATTCTTATTTCCAATGGAGATTTACGGAGATGCTTAGAGTTTTCGGAGATTGTCAATTTCGATTATTCTATATTTCGGAAGTTCGAAATGCTGAGAAGCCCTTACTCCTATGAAGAAGTAGGATGTCGTATCTTACGTACAGATTTCGGAAGTGAGAATACGAAGTGAGTAGATACGCAGATCTTGAGAGGGTGAAGTCTATATTTTTTTGAAGTCTGATCATAGCAGTGATACTGTAATGTAACCTCATTCATACTTTGAAATCAAGACACTATTTATTGTGTGGAAACTACAATTTTGTGTATACGATGTATTATAAATTGTCTAAGTTTATAATCAATGTTATTCTAAGTAGTGTGAAATAGAAACACATGTTTACGAGTATTGTATATTTGTAAATCCCCATTCCCGAACCTATAAATTGGTGTATTGTTAGTCTATGAGCAACCAGTACGCTCAACATTATGGCAACCACGATGGGATTGAGGACAATCCTTTGAAGTTGGGATTGTCATCTAAAGAAAAGGGCAGTAGAGTGGAAATCCGGAGGTAACACTTCTCAAGATCACGCAGAGACAGAGATTGATCAAGAGGAGGAGTCGAGGAGGCGATAGGTGGCGGAGAATCAACGGAGAGAAGTAGAGAGAAAAGCAAAGGAAGAAGTAGAGAGGAAAACAAGGGAAGAAGTAGGGACAAAGGCAAGAGAGGAAGAGGCAGCACGAAACCAGGAGGAAGAAGAGAGACAACAATAACAAGAGGAAGAAGAATCCAAGAGAAGAGAAGGGGTAGAAAGGGAAAAAAGAGTTGTCGAGGAGGAGAGACGTCAGAAGCAATAACAGGAACAACGAGATCGTTTTGAAAGCTCTTCAAGTAAGATTCTGATGTTACATACTTTTCAGGCATGCGGACTAGTAGATAAGTGGAAGACTAAGGAAGGAAGGGTGAAGTTACCCCCACTTTAGTGCATAGATGTTATTTATCCTTGGATGTATAATGATGAAACTTTCTGATCAGAAATACTCGATGATCTAGCGAGAGGGTTGTCATGGAGTGCAGTGAAGCTCGAAGAATTCCAGAATAAATATAACTCCATGATAGCGAAAAAAGACAAGTGGTTTACAGAACGAGAGCAGATGATGACGAAGATCACCCGACTCCAAGCAGAGGCAAAAGTTGCTAGAATCGAGAGCAGTGCTGAAGATAGTACAACAAATGAGGAACTGATGGATGATTTAAATGAGGTGATTTCAAAAAATAACACTTTAAAGGTAACTGTTGAAGAGAAGTAAAAAATTATAGCTCGATTACAAGTGGACGTTGGACAAACATAGAAGTCACAGTAGAAATTGAAGAAAACCAATAAGGAGTTAGCTGCTAAGTTGCACAAGGTTGAACAAAAAGTGGAGAGCTTGAAGGCGAAGGTCAAGGAATAGAGTGGTGAAATGAAAAGATATATCAACTGTAGAAGTAGAAGAAAGACTACGAGTCCGGAATTCAGAATTTACTACTTTAGAAGAAACGTTCGGGACTATACAAGAGAATTTGGATATGGTGATGGCACAAGTTGTAGGGATCCCCGAATTGGAGAAACAAGTCAGTCAATGGAAACAACATTGTGCATACGTGAACCTCGTTTTAGCTGATAAGGAAGCGAAAGTGGAGAAACTTAGAAAAGAGGCCTCAGTTTCGAAACTTACCTAAAAAATGAAGTTAGAAGAAAAAGACAATTGCAAGATATATAACTAAATTATCTGATGTTACTGTAGCTTTCGACAAGCTATTAGAGGGATTTCAACAGTGTATCCCTGAATTAGAAGCTTTCCTAGTTAGTTAAAGAAGTTCTAATCAACAGTTATTAGATCCAATGGAATTTTTTGAAGCTGAGATACTATTAGCAGAAGAAAATATTAGAGAGATGTTTAATGAATTGCGGTATGATATAGAGAGAATTATGTTTTTGAAGATGCAGAATCAAGATGATGATTTGTAAACTCTTATACTTTGTAAATTAGTGGGTTTGGAGCCACCATGTGTTATCAGCCGGTGTGGATGACCACTTTCCTTGTAATCAAAATTATTGTTTCCAATGTAATTGAATGGAGATTTATGGAGATGCTAAGAGTTTTGAGAGATTGTCAATTTTGATTATTCATTTCTGAAGTTCGGAATGGTGCAAAGCCCTTACTCTTACGAAGAAGTACGGTGTCGTATCTTACAGACAGATTTCAGAAGTGAGAATACGAAGTGAGCAGATACGTAGATCCAGAGAGGGTGAAATCTGTATTGTTTTGAAGTCTGATTGTAGCAATGATACTGTAATGTAACCCCATTCATACTTTGAAATTAAGAAGCTATTTACTATGTGGAAACTACGATTTTGTGTATACGGTGTATGATGAATTATCTCTATTTATAAGCAATGTTATTCTAAGCGGTGTGGAACAGAAATGCATGTTTACGAGTATTGTATATTCTTAAATCACCATTCCCAAACCTGTAAATTGGGGTACTATTAGTCTGTGGGCAACCAGTATGCTCAACAGTCCTCATGAGAAGCATATTGTTGATTTTAAGGCTGATTTGCATGCCTCATTTGAGATGTCAGATTTGGGGCATTTGCATCATTACTTATTCATTGAGTTTATGCAAGTTGATGGCATAATAACTTTGTGTCAAAACAAATATATTGACACATTATTGCAACATTTTGGCCTTGAAGACTCCAAACCTAATGCCACTCCTATGGAAATAGGTTTAAGGTTGAGCCTTCATGATGAAGGGGATGCATTTGATGTTGTTCTCTATCAGTAGGCTGTTGGATGCTTGATTTACTTATGCATTACTTAGCCAGATATTCAATTTGTTGTTTCATAGATGAGCAAGTTTATGCATTGCCCAAGTGTCAAGCATTGGTAGGTGGATAATCACATCTTTCACTACTTGAGTGGTAACCCGGCTACTTGGGTTGTTTTGTCCTAAGCGGGGATCACTACTGCCAAGTTTACATGCTTTTTTTGACTGTGATTGGGCTTGTTGCTATGACACTCGTGTGTCCACAAGTGGTTTTTCTTCATGCTTGGTAGCTCATGCATATCTTGGTTGAGCAAGAAGCAACCTACTGTGGTCACTTCTAGTTGTGAGGTTGAGTATAGGGCAGCTTTCATAGCGACTATTGAGTGTGTGTGGCTCAGACACCTTATGGCAGATTTGGGTGTTGGTAAGTCTCCTACCACCACCATCTTCATTGTCAGGCACATTGGTAGTTACGAGGAACCTTGTGTTCCATGCTCGCACTAACCACATTGAGGTGCACTATCATTATGTCAGGGAGAGGTTCTCTGTTGGAGAGATTAGTTTGACATATGTGCCTACACAGGAGAACATTGCAGACCTTTTCACAAAGGCTCTATCTAGGAAGAAGTTTGAAGATTTCTGAAAAGCTTTGGGCTTACTTCCTTTTGCAGATTCATTCCACATAGCTTGTCATTTCCTTATATATGAGTGCTAACTCCTTGTTCACTGCATCACTCCTAGGGGTGATTTGTTGATATATTTCGGTAGTGATTTGTATGAACACACTAGGACTGGTGGGGCATGTTTTTTCCCTCTTTATGAGGTTTTTTCCATCGACTTGTATATACGCCTATGACCCTAACGGGTCACTTATCTTTGTACATTCTCTTTGTGGGCTCCAAGCTTCTTCTTCTTCCTTGTGCTGTTTGCATGCTTTTGCAGACCTCAAACTCCAACAAAGGTATACCTCCTTCCCCACAAAAATCATATGGTCTAAATCAATGAGGATTATTTCAAGGGATCCAATTACTTATGAATTCTCCTTATCTATCATGCTTTGATGGTCCTAAGTTCATCAAGTACATGCTTATAAGCATGCTTACACCTTATTGATGTTTGCTATGAATGCATGTTACCATGTCATAAACTTCTTACCTAAAGGTAAGTGCATATATAATGCCATGAGATGCGAAACATTTCGATAGCATTTCCCTAAGGAAATGTAGCTCCAAAAAAATTTAATGATAAGATCAAACATAAGCCCTTGTAGGCCCATCACATTGGCCATTCTCTATAGCATATGGCTTAGCAAGCCCCTGGCATACAATCCATATACTCATATATGAAATTCATAAGTTGCCAAAACATAAAATGCTAGTAACAACGTTTTTTTTGCATAACCTTGTATTTTGTACAAATCATCAAAAATGTGTATTTTTAGCAAGTTGATTCATCATTTAAAATTAATAATATTAACAACTTTGATGCATGCATTTCAATCATATATCCATGCATGTATATACAAACATGCCAAAACAAAAACCCTAATGCCTAAAAATATAAGCGATACATCCTTGGATGGTTTGCTGTCCAAATTGCATGCATCCAGGCCTTTTCAATGAGCTTTGAGACCCCTGTAGTTTTCTTGCAAGATCCTAAAACAAAATATGAAATTTTCGATGCATCAGATCACTTCCCAAACCATCTAGCATGGTCAAACGATTACTAAAAATATTGCAAAATATGCCAAAAATACATATGTAATCCATCTCAAGACTTGAAAAAATTAGGACCTATAACCATAAAATGCAATGTACATTATGTGTAAGTGCCTCGACATGAAATTACTTCAAATGCCTTCCTAGTTTGTAAGATATCACTTTTGGAAGGTAGCTGTTGAAAACTCTATAGAATTTCCAAATCTGTAGAGAGCTCGAGGAATACATAACTTCCAAATTTTCTTTTCATAAAAGAAATATCGATCTTTTTCTCTTTGAAAAAAAACCATAGTACATCCATTTTGGAATTTCCTAGACCAAGTTATAGCATTTGCAAGTGAGATGCGAAACTAGTCAACTAGTGGAGGTGCTGGAAAAAAGTGGAAATGTGATCTTTCAAGTGCCCAAAGGCATTCTTCCATTATGTAAATTTCACATTTCTCTCCATAAACGCAAATAGTAATACATGAAGATACTTCCTTATGTTTTCAAATTTCCAAATCCTCCCTTCTTGCATGCTATATTGCTCCCCAAAAGAGCTATAAACCAAATTGTTTACTATCTAGAAAAAAGTTATATGGGAGATTTTAACAAGCTTCTAATCCATTTCTAATATGGTTTTTTCTTGGATTTTCTAAGTTCCTATGGTAATACATATACCATAATTTCTATATGTATGCAAGTTCCCATGGGAAGCTTCTTAAACTATCTCTTTCCTTGCTCCCAAAAGTGAAGATTGCTATAATTAGCACCCGAAATTTAATCCAAAAAGAGAGGAAAGGGGGTTTGCGAGGATGCACAATCCTCCTTAATTTATACTTCTCATGAATCTAATGATTCTATAAGGAAGCGCATATCACACACTCCCAGTATATATGTTTTTTTCCCATCCATCCATACTAAAGGCACATCTTTTTCCCTCCCCCAAAATAAGAATTTATTAGATTTAGGTGCTAGAATTTTTGTCAAACAGTGATGGAAGGGGGTCTTGTGGAGCCTCAAACTCCCATCCTACTAGACCATTTTTGAATTTCTTGATTCTTTATGGAAGTCCATGCACTATACTATATATGTGCATGATTTTTCCCACCAGTTTATGGATAATTTCTCTTGATTTAACTTTCCCAAAATGGCTATTTATCAAAATAGCACCTACAAATTATGCAAAAATAATGCAAGAGGGCTATTTTGGAGATACCTAAAGCTTACTGTTTCTTGAATTTTGAGGGATTTCTTAATTTTGGTGCCATATGTCCATACTCCCCATCATATGGTTTCCCTCCAAGGGCTTGGCCCCCAAACCCTTCATTGTCCTTCTCAAAAAGTTAGGCCTTTATCAAAATTGAAATAGTAACACCTTTGATTAACATGAAGTTCCATCCTCTTTCACTTTGAAACCATGATGTCCAGGAATTGTTGGAAAGGATGCCCTTTGTTGATGAAAAATCATAGGTAGTAGGTGCATCCCATCTACATCTCTCCTATCTCTTCATCCTTTCATTTTGAGTTACCTTCCTATGTCTCTCTCTCCAACAATCATGATGTGGACTATGATAATCCTTTGAATAGCTCTGTAGCTTCACGAATCTCTCAGCTTCTCTCCGCGAGTTCAAATCCACTCTCATTGAACCTTATCCTTTAACCCCTTTAAGTCTTTGTTTTGCAATGGGGCATCCATGGTCAATAGGATAGCATGGAAGATTCTAATTCATCACAACAACAATTCAAAGCCTGCATCTGACATCCTTATGTTCTTTGTGTTTATACAATGATGGTGTGGGGCTATTGTGGGTAATTTTTATATCTTGATAAGGCATAGTTATGGGTTTTTTTGAGCCCATCAAAGTCATATTGGTCAAATTCAATATACTCAAAGTGAAAATGGCCAAAGTCAAATTTGTCAAAGTCAAGATGGTCAAAGTCAACATGATCAAAGTTAAGTTGGTCAACATGCACAGGCAGTGCACAATCAATTTATTCGCAATAGTTATGTCTTGTAGAAAGTGGATGTAGGTTGCATATTGTCTTTCTGTAAGTTTCAAGGGTTTTAAAGGTGTTTCGAAGGTTCAGGTGAACCCTCCCTTAGGTACAGAAGGTATGTGAAGTGGAAGCGGTACATAAAAGTGAAAGCATGGCCCCCCATTTAAAATTTTGTTTTAATCCTAAAGTCACTATAGGAAAAAATAGGGAGTGTTGTACACATTTTGAGACATTCTTGGGACATCAAAGTGAGCACCAAGATACACTATCAGTGAGGAGCGGTGTACGTAAGTGAACCGACACTCAACTCAAGGTATGCATTATTCTTGGTTAGACTAAGCTAGTCTGAGCATAGTCTACACTAGGTAAGAAGAGCAAGAGACATTGAAGCAGTGTGTGATGGAGAGAAGAAAGTGTGAGACAAAGTGTGCAAGACATGTGCTCTAGTGTGCAGAAAAGGAGTGCAGAGAGCTAATCAGCTAGAGAATCAAGGGGCACAAGGTACCATTGAAGAAGTGTGTGTGTTGACAGAAGGTGTCCATCCCTCCTACCCTATTGAAAGATTGAGTGCAAGGTGTGCAAAAGTGCAAGATCTTGGAGAAGGTGGAGGTCTGGTGCAAAGACGATTGGTAGCATACGAAACCTTGGATGTCTTGTAACCTTGTTTTTTGTGTAATCTTTGGAGTTATGCATTCCGCACAGAGATCGTTTGGTTTTGTGCTATACATCATCATTGTATGTTTCTCTTTATAATCTATATATAGAAGATTTCGGTGTGTATTTCACTTCTTCTCGTTCTTCCTTCTCCTACAAACACTCAAGTCCTTGTCTGCACAAGAATCTCCCAATAAAATTTGGCACATATCATGGGACCCAAGTAGGCTTGAGCATAGGAGAAGCAATAATTGCAAAAGTGTAGAAGAAGTGCAAGGATACTGATGGTGCTAGTCTGAGAGGTAATCTTTCTTCTATTTGGAATTCTCTTAGCATAAGAGGAACATGAGTAGCTCACAATCGCAACCCGGTCTCAAACCTTAAGGGTCCCTTGCAAAACAACAAGAAGAAAAGCATTTCAAAGGTCAACCAACCCTTTATCATCAACATCATTAGTAAGGAACATGGTGGCTCATGTAGATTTAGAAACTCTACTCTCTAGATTGAATATCAAATTTCCATCTTTCAAGGGATCAACACAAGAAGACCTACATGAACACATTAGGAGATTTTTAGCCTTATGCAAGACAGGTTGTTTGATGGGAAGAGAAGGTGCATTTTTTATTCTTTGCCCTGCAACATTAGAAGGATCAGCAGACAAATGGTTTAGTCAATTTGCCGATAATCACTTCACTACATGGGACCTCATGAAAGAAGCATTTAAGACACAATTCCAACAAGGGAACATAACCTAAAATATTATTGGAAGAGTTGAAAAATCTAAGGCTAGGTCCTAGGGAGACCTTATTGGGGACAAGGAGGTGCTCAACTATCAACCAATGTAATGGCAACAACCCCTGGCCAAGGTAACAACTATAACCAACGACCTAAGGGTAATTTTGGAAATGGGCCTAGAAGGCCAATTATTTGTTTCAAGTATGGAGAATGTGGACACTATCAGAGTAAATGTACTCTACCAGAAAATGCCCCCCCTCGCAAAAATTGCCTAGACGCTAGAGATCATTACACAGATTGTACTTATGCATCTTCGGCTGTGGAGCTTTTGTACACATAAGACCTCAGTTGAGGAGTAAATGTGATGCCAAATCCATTAAAGGTCTCTTCATGGGATATGGTGAAGAAGGTGAAATGGATTATAGAATATGGTTACCTTAGTTGAAAAGCGTCATATGCAGTCGAGATGTTGTTTTTAATGAGGCGAGCCTGCTACAAAACAATGTTGTCTTGAAGCATGACCATAAAAAGGTCACATTTCAGCAAGACCAGCCACATGTTAGGCCTACTTCAGACCCTCATGATGCACCACATATGGATGAAAATATAGATAATCCAATGGTTTTTGAGCCAGATGATATTAGACATCAGGGCCTGACATCCAAATGATCTTTGTAAATAATTAAGGAGAAACAAAAGAAGTAAATGTTGTACAATCACCATCCACTATGTTGGAGCAAGTCTATGACAAGCATAAGTATTGGCTTGAGTCCCAAACTCATAGAAGAAGCCTTAAAATGAAGACAATGTAAAGTTCACTTGTGAACTACCTCTTGTAACTTTTGAAGAGTTTACTTAATGTAAAAGTGAGAGAATCTTAAGTGGTTGAGTCCAGTTGTCAGACATCTCATGAAGTGTGGGATGCACTTGAAGCCTTCTTCTCCTCAAGTACCAAAGCTAGGAAGCATCAACTATGGCTGGATTTCACAACTCTCAAGAAGGATCCCAAACAAAATGTGACTGATTTTTTCACAAAGCTCAAGGACATAGCAGATCAGTTGGGAAGCATTGGAGAGGTAATAGATGAAGAGCAAATTGTAAGGCAGGTCATCAATGGCTTGAAGGCAGATGACAAGTGGGAAGCATTCACCACAGCTATGGATTTGTACATGGACATGCATGTACCTGATTTCAATACACTCATTGGACAACTACTTAATCAAGAGGCAAAGCTTATAAAAAATGGAGAAAGCTCTAAAGGTAATCAATCTTTAGCTTTATACACTGATAAAAGCAAGTCCAAAGATAACAAAGGAAAGGCAAAGAAAGTGGATGATGAAGCAGGTACATATCAAGCTAATTATGCAGGTAGAGGAAGACATGGCAGAGGTAGAGGAAGAGGAGGTAGACAAGGCAGGGGGAGATCCCAAGACTCCAACCCATGTTCTATTTGTGGACTAACTAATCATACAACTGAAAATTGCTTTAGGAATTCTAGGAATCAAAGAGGCAGAGGATACAATAGAGGAAGTTATGGCTACTCAAGAGGAAGGTTCAACAATTATCATGGCAACTACAACAACTACAATCATTCAAACTATCAAGGAGGCTACAAAGGAAGGAGAGACTTCAATAACTACACAGAAGACTCAAACAAAGAGGATTCATTATTGATCATGAACATGGCTATGCCACAAGGTAAATCTGATGAGCATGTTTTCTACATAGATTCAGGTTGTTCAAATCATGTGGCAGGAAATGTGGCACTCCTATCAAATTTAGAAGATCCAAGGAATAAGCATGAGGTACAAATAGAAGATGATACAAGACATCTTGTGGAGAAAATAGGCAATGTCAAAGCACCTGATGGAAACATCAACCTACTCAGTAAGGTACTCTATGTCCCTACCATTACAAAGAATTTGATAAGTGTTGGGCACATAGTAGAGAAAGGGTTGCAAGTCAGGTTCACAAAAGCACCAGCATTTGTTGAAGATCCAAGTCAAGGATTCAGAAGAATTGCAAAAGGTGAAAAGACAGGTAGATTGTTCACATTTGAATTACAAGACACTAGAAACATTGCTCTCTTTAATTATGGTAGTCAGACACTCACAGAACTGGAAGTATGACACAAAAGGTTAGCACATATTGGTGAAAGGTCATTAAAGCAAATTTGTAGGGACCAAAGTGTACTTGGACTCCCTAATTTGTCAACAACATATGATTTATAAGTGTAGTGCATGTCAATTTGGAATGTCTCACAGGTTACCATTCATGAAGAAAGGTTATATGCATGGAGATCTCTTGGAGTTGGTTCATACAGATGTATGGGGACCTAGCAAGGAAACTTCAATATCTGGATCAAGGTATTATGTCTCCTTTATTGATGATTGCAGCAGATGGACTATCCTATTCTTTATGAAACACAAAGATGAAGTTTTTCATGTTTCAAAAGATATTTGGCTCTTGTGGAGAATCAAACAGGTAAATCACTAAAAAGGTTAAGGTCAGATGGAGGGGGAGAATACTTCTCCCATGAGTTTGGTTCTTTTCTTCAAGAAAGAGGAATCAAAAGAGAGTTAACTACAAGGTACACTCCTGAGCAAAATGGAGTGGCAGAAAGGAGGAATAGGACAATTGTTGAAGCTGCAATGTCCATGTTAAATGAAAAGCATTTACCTAATTATCTATGTGCTGAGGCTGTATCTATCGCCACTTACTTGATTAACAGGTTGCCTTCAAAATCCCTTGATGGGATGACTCCATATGAGGCTTGGAATGGAAGAAGACCAAGCTTAGATCATTGTAAAATTTTTGGATGTATTGCTTTTGCTCATGTTCCTTTACAGGTTAGAGGCAAGATGGATCCAAAGGCAGAAAGGTGTGTATTTATTGGATATGATAACAATCAAAAGGGTTACATGTTATAGAACCCTACCAACAAATGATTCTTGGTAAGCAGAGATGTAGTTTTTGATGAAAACAATTCATGGTATGAAGATTCATGCAGGAAGGTCAATTTACCATATGAGCTTGAAGAAGATTTTCCAAAGCTTGGTAGTGAACAACCAAAGATTGAAGAACAAGACACCTCGAAGGATGATGAAGAATCTTAGATGGAAAAGATCAAAGCATGGAAGTCTAAAGGTAAAGCAAAATTGCAAGAACTTGGACATGAGGGAGAATCATCACATCATGGCCTAAGAAGTTCTATGAGGGAAAAGAGAAAACCAGAAAGGTATAGGTTTGACACCTCATTAGTAACTTAACATTCTATCTACATAGCACATGACATAAACCAAGAGGAGCCATCATCGTTTGAAGAGGCCAAAGCAAAATCAGAATGAAAGCATGCAATGAAGGAAGAGATTGAAGCACTTGAGGAAAACAACACTTGGGATTTGGTGCCCAAGACTTCATCCATGAAGGCAATAGGCTCAAGATGGGTCTATAAACTCAAGAAGAATTCTGATGGTTCCATTAACAGGTATAAGGCAAGGCTTGTAGCAAAAGGCTTTGCACAAACTCAGGGAATTGATTATGAGGAGACCTTCTCTCCTGTGGCAAAGATGCCTACTATTAGGGTTTTGCTTAGTATTGCCTCTTCCAAGAATTGGAAGATACTTCAACTAGATGTAAAGAATGTATTCTTGAATGGTTGGATAACAAAAGAGGTATATATGGCACAACCACCTGGTTTTGAGAATCAAGTTTATCCTGATTATGTATGTAAACTTAACAAAGCATTGTATGGTCTCAAGCAAGCCCCATGAGCTTGGAATTTCAGACTTGTTTCATTCTTGCAGGACAAAGGCTTTCAACCAAGCAAGGCAGATCCTTGACTCTTTATTAAAAACAGTAATTGTGAGATCATCTACCTATGTGTATATGTAGATGATATTATATTGACAGGAAATGATGCAGATGGTATGAAGAAGATCAAAGATCATATGAGAGAAGAGTTCAAGATAAGTGATTTGGGTTCGTTTACCTACTTCCTAGGTTTGGAAGTTGTCTACAAAGATCATGATTTGTTTCTCACTCAAAGAAAGCAAATTAAGGACATTTTGGCAAAATTCAAGATGCAAGATTGTAAGATTACAGGTACTCCAATGGAGTTCAATCACAAATTGAACTCACATGAAGGTGAACTCATAGAGGACATCACATCATATCAAAGTTTAGTGGGTAGTCTCAACTATGCCACATTGACAAGAGTAGATATATGTTACAATGTGAGTGTGCTAAGTCAATTTATGCACACACCAAGGAAACCACACATGGATGCTGCCAAAAGGATTCTCAAGTATCTCAAAGGAACCATAAATGAAGGACTTTATTATCCTTATGTATCTGATTCAGGTTTGAAGCTATTTTCTGATGCAGATTGGGCTGGCTCCAAAGAAGATAGAAGGAGTACTTCAGGTTATCTTACCTTTGCAGGTTCAAAGCTTATTTCATGGTCATCCAAGAAGCAACCTACAGTTGCTCTCTCTTCTACTGAAGCTGAATATAGAGGTCTTGCCATAGCTACACAAGAAGCTATGTGGATGAAGACATTATTCAAAGATCTTGGATTGGAGTTTGGAACTCCAACTATTTATGGTGACAATATGAGTTCTATTCATTTGGCTGCTAATTCTATTTTTCATGCAAGGACTAAACATATTGAAGTTCATTATCACTATGTACGAGAGAAGGTTCTAAGCAAAGAGATTCAAATATCATATGTGTCCACTCATCAACAATGTGCAGATATTCTAACCAAAGCATTGGATGGTACAAAGCTTTGCAAATTCAAGGCTATGATTGGTTTAAAGGTAATCTTGGAAGATTGAAGACCTCAAGCATACTTGGCTTGAGGGGGAGTTGTTGGAGCAAGTCTATGACAAGCCTAAGTATTGGCTTGAGTCCCACAAAGTCATAGAAGAAGCCTTAAAATGAAGACAATGTAAAGTTCACTTGTGAACTACCTCTTGTAACTTTTGAAGAGTTTACTTAATGTAAAAGTGAGAGAATCTTAAGTGGTTGAGTCCACTTGATCACAAAGGGAAAGAGGAGCCACAAATTCATGATTTGTGGTAGATAGAGAATCAAATCAATCAGTAATTGATTGGAGAGTGATTGAGAGGAGTTAGCCTCCTAAGCTCAACTATAAATAGATGACAGCTTTAGTCGTGGTTAGAGAGACCTATGTGAAGACCTCCAAGAGCTGAGCTTTATGCCATATCAAGGTGTGATTCCAAGGCACACATATGTATCAGTAAGTCCATTGTATTGTACAAGCAGTATACTTTCATTTTCATGATCATTTGAGTTCATATTTCCATGTTCTTGTGAAGTGTACTACTCTTTGCCATATCTCTCAGTTTTCTCAGTGAGATTGCAGAGACGGTTTCTTTGAGCTTGGGTGTTTCAATCTTCAGTTATGTTCAGTTGAAGTCAACCCTGTCTGTTCATTTTCACTTCTCTCTTAGGTACCCGACTTTTTTACTCATCTTATAAGAGCTATTTCTCAGTGTGTACGTACCCAAATTCATTGATTTAAAGCTTTTTGGATTTAGCATACTGTCTAGTAAAAGCATACAAATTTTCATAATCATTGGATTCGTAAATCTTGAGTTATGTTTATTTTTCTGCTCATTGGTCTCATTACTGTAGCAGCCCGTGAAAATCGGGATGATGTCATCACATGCTAAACATCATTCTCAGGTTGTGCTTCATTATTTTTGATGAGATTACTCTTGAAAGTTAGATCTTTAAGTTAACTAGACTTCCCCAAGAGGAATTAAGCTAATTGCTGCTGTGCTCAGATAATTATGCAAAACACTGGACATGTGTATGAACCAAAATAGCAAGTTCTTCACCTCTGAGCTAACTCCAACTTATCTGTTTTGATCTATCTTTTTGAGAGTGATCTTCCAAGGTACATAGGGTGTCTAATACATCCATTGGCAAGCTAAAAAGGGCCCACCATATACTCCTAGAGTTCATTTGGCTGGTGTAGATCAAGGATTTTGCAACATCTCTTCATCTTCAAGCACATACCTATCCATCTCTTCACACACTAGAGTATTACAATTAGAAGAAATCGCCTCCATGGTTATGTAGACAAGGAATAAAGGGAAGATTCAAGAAGAAACAAGCCAAGGGTCAAGTACTACTGGAAGGTACAAGGATAAGAGGGTACAAGAGAGCAAAGCAGAAACAAATGAAGATACAAGACAAAAAAAAAAACTCGATTACATGTGAAGATGTAAATACAAAAGGAAGATTTTACAAATACCAATGATGTCATTGGGAATGCATATAGCTAGGCCCACACAGAATATGAGAAAGAAAACAACAAAATCAATCTTAGGGAATCTAGAGCTTGACGATTATTCAAGTCTATCAAAATAGAGGTTAGTATTCTTGAGTTGATAAATACGGATGTAAAATTCGGCTCAAATCATTTGTCAAGAAGCAAACATGACAGTAGGTTAAGAAGCTAAGATCCGATGGAGGGGGAGAGTATTTCTCTCAAGATTTTACTAATTTTTTGTATGATGAATTTATCAAAAGAGAAGTTACATGCATGTATACTCCACAACAAAATGGATTTGTAGAAAGAAGAAACAGAATCATAACAAAAGCATCTAGAGGCACGTTAAATGATTTATGTTTGCCTAATTCTTTTTAGGATGAAGCTCTTAGAACAAGTGTATACATTATGCATAGATTTTCCTACTCTTGGAGTTCATCATTTGACACCATATGAGGTATGGCATGGAAGGAAACCAAGTGTATTTCATTTGAAAGTATTTGATTGTGTATGTTATGTGAATGTACCTGGTGGAGTGAGATCAAAACTTGATGTGAAATTGGAAAAGTCTATATTTATTAGTTATGTAGATACTCAAAGAGGATACATATTTTATAATCCTAATTCCAATAAGATGGTTGTTTCAAGAGATGTAGACTTAGATGAATCACTTTCATCGTATGTAGATAAGAAAATTTTGAAAGTCATAAATGTAGAAGGAGATGAGTGCTTACCTTAGCACATAACAAGTTTAAGTGATGAGAAGAGTGGTTTGGATGAAGAAAGAGAGCTACCTTTCAATGGAAGAACAAGGCAAGAGTCACCTCTAGGTGTCAAAAGTAAAGGTAAATTCAAACTTGTTGAAGTTAATGATGAAGGAGAAGAAGTTGGTAGTATATATGAGTATGGAGTGTCATAAAAGGTTCCTAATAAAAAAGATGAGAAGAACTTCAAGAGTGAATAAGCAACCACAAAGGTATACTTATGAATCTTTTATGAATACTCATTATGCTTTTATGACAAAGATTGAACAAGAAAATGAGCCTACATCTTATGATGAGGCAAAAGGAGATGACAAGTGGGAGAAAGTAATGAAAGAAGAAATGGATACACTACAAGATAACAAGACTTGGACCTTAGTTCCAAAGACACAAAAACAAAAGGTAATTGGTTGCAAGTGGGTTTTTAAGATTAAAAGAAATTGTGATGGTAGTGAATCAAGATATAAGGATAGACTTGTAGCAAAAGGGTATGCTCAAACTCAAGGATTGGACCATGAGGAAACATTTAGTGATAACTTTGTTAGCTTTAGTTGCAAGTAAAAGATGGAATATATATAAATTAAACGTAAAGAATGCCTTTCTTAATGGTGAGTTAAGTGAAGAAGCATATATGTTAGAACCAAATGGTTATGTGGATGCAAATTATCCTAATCATGTATGCATGTTGAAGAAGGCATTGTATGGTCTTAAACAAGAACCAATGGCATGGAATGCAAGGTTGGTAAAGTATCTTATGCTGCAAGGATACACAACAAGTCATGCGGATCCTTCACTTTATGTAAAACATCTAGATGACATGTGTGTCTATGTATGCATATATGTGGATGACTTGTTGATTACACAGAATAATGCAAAAGCAATTGAAGAGATCAAAGGTAAGTTGGGAAAATAAGTTAACATTTTAGATCTTGGTTTTCTTACATACTTTCTTGGGATTGAAATTTTGTATGGTGACGAAAGTATGTGGTTGATACAGAGAAAGTATATATGTGATATGTTGAAAAGGTTTTGTATGTAGGAATGTAGGTTTGTTTCTAATCCAATGGAATGTAATGTAAATTTGAGTGCAAAAGAAGGTGAATGGTTGCATGATATGAATGCTTATAGATCCATGGTAGGATCTTTGATTTATTCAACTAAAACTAGACCTGATATATGCTATGCATTGGAAGTATTGTCATAGTTTATGCATGAGGACCTAGAGTACCTCATATGCATGCAATGAAAAGAGTGCTTAGGTATTTGAAAGGTACCATGAACAAAGGATTGTTTTACAATCATGATGCTGATCTAACTCTTAAAGTCTTTAGTGATGCAGATTAGGCTAGATGTAACGGTGACAGAAGATCCACAAGTGGATATGTGGTAGTAGCAGGAAAGAAGACATTAACATGGAGCTCAAAGAAGCAACCAACAACGGATTTATCTTCTATAGAGGCTAAGTACACATAGACACACACACACATACACACATAGACACACACACACATATACACACACACACATAAACACACACATACACACACATACACATGCATACACAGACATATATATACACATACACATGCATACACAGACATATATATACACATACACACATTTATAGACACATAGACACATAGAAACACACATACACACATACACGCACACACATAGACACACACACACACATACACACATAGACACACACACATACACACATTTATATTGTAAATATATATATATATATATATATATATATATATATATATATATATATATATATATATATATATATATATATATATACATACATACATACATACTACATACATACATACATACATACATACATACACACACACACACACATACATATATATATATATATATATATATATATATATATATATATATATATATATATATATATACACACACACACTCACATATACATACATACATACATACATACATACATACATACATACATACATACATACATACATATATATATATATATATATATATATATATATATATATATATATATATATATATATATATATACATACATACATACATGCATGCATACATACATACATACATACATACACACACACACACATATATATATATATATACACACATAAATAAATACTATACATACATACATATACATATACATACACACACACACACACACACACACATATATATATATATATATGTATATATATATATATATATATATATATATATATATATATATATATATATATATATATATATATATATATATATATATATATATATATACATATATATATATATATATATATGTGTGTGTGTGTGTGTGTGTTTGTGTTTGTGAGTATGTATGTATGTAAATTGCAATCTTCAATGCAGCCTACAACATCGGATCCCAAAACTAAAATAATATTCAAAAGCAACATGTGTTACCGACATGTTATCCTCTGCATGTGAGAAGCTAGGTATAGATCTTGCCTTTCACTATCTAGATGGAAGAATTTCTCTCTTAGCTGCTTTAGTTTCTTCATTCCTAACTTCTACAAACATTTCAAACCACAAAAATGATTCACAATGTCCAATGCAATTCGTCTATTTGAAGTAAGGAATTGAATTCTTTTTTTACTTACTTCACGAGGTCTTCACTTAAAACACCACATACTTGTTGATATATTTAGGTAGTGATGTGTGTGAACACATTAGGACCGTTGGGGCACTTTTTACCCTCTTTAGGAGGTTTTTTTCCCTGGCTTCTTTATATGCTTATTGCCCTAATGGGCTACTTATCTTTGTACATTCTCTAGTAATACATTCAGTATTGTGTGTTGTGCTCAAAGCTTCTTCTTCTTCCTTGTGCTGTTCGCGTGCTTTCGTAGACGTCTAACTCCAACAATTGGTATTAGAGTAGGTTGTCGCTTCATCTAGGGCACCGTTGACACTCCTCCGATTGCAGTCTCAGAATCACATAAATTTTTGTGAGCATACTCAGCGTGTTTTCAAGATCAAAACGGCTTCGCTTTGTGGTGCCAAAATCGCAATCTGAGCTCGTTTTGGCCTCCGAATGCACTATCACAGTACTTGTGCATGCTATTTCTTCTTCTTTTGCCAAAGATATATACCAGTTTCTATTCGCCAGTATAAGCATCTCAAAGTCTGCTACAGGTCTAGCGGAATTGGTCTGGGCAGTTTTGTTCAACTTTTTGAGATACAATCAATTTTTTGCATCAAGGTATTTTAGTCACAGGCCATGGCTGAAAGCAGTGATGTATTCCGTATGTTGGTTGTTGAGGATAAGTTGGATGGTACCAACTACCCATTATGGGCTTATATGATTTGACATGTGTTGGTTGCAAAAGGACATTGGAACATTGTGCAGGGTGTCGAAAAACATCCTATCACACCTGCAAATGTTATAACTGGAGGTACTGAAGCTGATGCAAAAGGTGTCGAAGATGATGATATTCTGCATATTCATGTTCGTGCTTCGGTTTCTACTGCACCTACTACAGAGCAGATTCACTGGGATGGCAGACATGCCCAGACACATGCATTGATAGCTTTGTCTACCAAACATGCCATTATTCCTTACATTCGCTCTTGCAAAACAGCTAAGAATGCTTGGGATACACTTACCACATTGTACCAAGCTAGGAATGAGGCTCGTGTTGCTTACCTCCGAAAACAGTTAGAGAGTGAGCACATGAATGAAGGCGATTCTATGGACAGTTTCCTAAGGAAGATCAAAGATTTGAAGGAACAGTTGATTTCTGCTGATAAGGTTTTACCAGATATCTCAATTGTGCAGACCATTCTGAATGGTCTTCCTGATTCATATCAGAGCTTTGCTTCTACTGTTCGGTTAATGATGAAAGTCAATCTAAATGCCTTATCATTTGAGGAGTAAGTCTCTATTCTATTGCAGGAAGATCAGTCCAGGCAAAACAGGTCCATTATGCGAGTTGCAGAAAATAGAAGGCCAAAGGAAAATGGAGCTCTTCAACTAGTAAGCAGAAATCTGCTAATTCTGCATATTCAAAGAAGGAAGATAAAGATGAGAAGAAATCAGAAAAGCAGAAATTGTTTTGTAAGTATTGTAAAGGGAATGATCATATCATAAAGAACTGTCCAAACCTGGCTCCTAAAGAGGCAAAGAAGAAAGAGGCTGGAATGGTTGTTGCAGAGGCCTCTACACCAAAAACAGAGTCTGCTAATCTTGTGCAGGAAGAAGAATGGGCATTTACTACTGTCTGCAGTTTTGACCCATCTTCTCATGAGCAGTGCATGTCTGCAGTAGAATCAAATGTTTGGTATTTTGACAGTGGGGCAACCAAACATATTTCCTCGTAGCGTAGTTTCTTCTCTTCACTCCAGCCTGCCCCTACAGGGAATACTGTTACATGTGCCAACAACTCCTCTTATCCTATTATGGGACTTGGTAAGATCATTTTGACTACCGTTGATGGTAGTTCTTTCACTTTGTCAGATGCTTTATTTGTGCGAGGGATCAAGAAGAACCTGTTATCAGTTTCTGCATTAGCCAAGATTGGCTTGGTTGTGAAATTTGTTGATGAAAGGTGTACAGTTCATGATCTGTCAAACGGCGATGTGATTATTGCTTCTTGCATTTTATGTCATGGGCTATATAAGGTCATAGACTATGAAAGATCTGTGAATGATTCAGCATGTGCAGTACATGATTCTCAGGCTATGTCAGATGCAAAGCTTTGGCATGCATGCTTTGGCCATTTGAATTTTTCTAGTTTGCTACGCCTGCAGAAATTTGAAATGATGACCTCCTTGCCCAAACTTGAGGCACCTAGAAAACATGTTTGTGAAGGCTGTATTTTGGGAAAAATGCAGCGTTCGTTCTTTCCGAAAGATGGTTTAGTTAGGGCTACTCAAAAATTGCAGCTTGTACATAGTGATGTCTGTGGTCCTATGCAGACACCTTCTTTTGGGAATTATCTTTACTTCGTGACTTTCATCGATGATTTTTCCAGGCATGCATGGGTATATCCATTGAAGGCAAATTCTGAAGTGTTCATGTGCTTCAAACAGTTTTTGGTTTTGGCAAAAAATCTATCAGCATGTAAAATGGGCACCCTCCATTCTGATCGAGGGGGGGAATATATGTCTTTTGATTTTAATGCATTTGTCGCTGAACGTGGGATAAAACACCAGTGTACACTGCCGTATACACCTCAAGAAAATGGAGTTGCTGAACGAAAGAATAGGTCACTCATGGAGATGGCGAGGTGTATGGTCAAGAGTCAGGCTTTACCACATAGTTTCTAGCTTGAGGCTGTCATGTGTGTAGCATATGTACTTAACAGTTATCCCACTAAAGCGCTGCAATCTATCACTCCATATGAGCCTTGGCATGATCGCAAGCCATCTGTTGCACATCTGCGTGTTTTTCGTTGTTTGGCATATGCATTAGTGCCTGAACAACATCGCAAAAAATTGGATGATAAAGCAATAAAATGTATTTTTGTTGGGTACAGTTATGAAAGTAAAGGCTATCGTCTGTATCATCCACAGACTAAACGCATTCTGGTTAGCCGTGATGTTGTTTTTGTGAAAGATGCTATTCAGCCATTGCTTTCATGTACTAAGGAGACATCTGTTAGCTCCAAAGACATGTATGATACTTTGCTGCCTCTTTTTACAGGTGGATAGTCTAGTGCTGGTCCTAATGAGGCAACTTCTTAGCCTTTGCAGGTTTCATGTGATGATGCAGATCATTCCATTTTTTATGCAGATTTACATGATGCACTTATTGATGAGAGAGCTGATATTGAGCAGGCAAGAACTATGCCAAAATGGCTGGTGCAGACTTTGCGTGATAGCAAATTAGATGCACCTCTGTCATATCGTACTCATTCAGGCTCTCATAGTGCGTCTTTTGTGTTAGATTGCTATGATATGGCTACATCTAGTCTCTGGGATGAGACTGAGCCTGTTTTGTTTGATGAAGCAAAAAATTCAAAAAATTGGATGGCTGCTATGCAATCTGAATAATGAAGAATGGTACTTGGTCTTTATGTGACTTGCCTCTTGGCAAGAAGGCCATTGGCACTAAGTGGGTATACAAGCTGAAGCGTAAACCTGATGGTAGAGTTGACAGGTATAAGGCTAGGTGCTGGGGGGAAAAAACCTCCTAAAGAGGGAAAAAAGTGCCCCGGTAGTCCTAGTGTGTTCACACATCACTACCTAAATATATCAACAAATGTATAGCCCAAACCAAGGTACTTAAAACATGATCTACAATTTTTTTAACAAATAGATTTTTATTGTCTATGTATACTCTACCTTTCTCTCACACATGATTTCTCTTGATTCTTTAATCTTTACGTTCAATTTTCAACCGAAAGACATGATGCAAATAAGGTTGAGAGAGAATATAAAATTTGTGATCCCTAAATTTTTCCTATATACATAAAATGACCTAATTATTCATTCTTAGAATTATCCCCACAATGTATAATGAAATGTTCAAAATGAATTATTTCACTATCAAAAGGCCTATTACAAACATAAATCTTAGGGAATAAGTACCAAATGCAAAAAAACAAAAGACTAATTAGTCTAGTATACTGATAGTAATTGTTCATATATTTAGGTAGTGATGTGTGTAAACACACTAGGACCATCGGGGCACTTTTTTTCCTCTTTAGGAGGTTTTTTCCCTCGCTTGCATATACGCCTATAACCCTAGTGGGTCACTTATCTTTGTACATTGTACTGGTAATACATTCAATATTGTTTGTTGTGTCCCAAGCATCTTCTTCTTCCTTGTGTTGTTCATGTGCTTCCATAGACCTTGAACTCCAACAATTAGTATCAAAATAGGTCGCTGCTTCATCTAGGTCACTGCTCTGGTCACATTCTCAGAATTCGCAAGAAATTTGGTGAGCATACTCAAGGTGATTAGGAGATCAAAACAGCTTTTCTATGTGGTGTTGAAATTGTGATCTGACCTTGTTTCAGCCTCTGAATGCACTATCATAGTGCTTGTGCAAGCAATCTCATCTTTTTGTGCCAATATATATAGGTTTCCATTCACGAGTATAAGCATCTCAAAGTCTGCTACAGGTTTAACAGAACTCAATAGGGTAGTTCTATTCAATGCTTTGAGATACATTCAATTTTTTGCACCAGGGTATTTAAGTATGTGGCCATGGCTGAAAGTAGTGACATATTTTGTATGTTGGTTGTTGAGGATAAGTTGGATTGTACCAATTACCCATTATGGGCTTATATGATGTGTCATGTATTGGTTGCAAAAGAACTGTGGAATATTGTGCAGGGTGTTGAAAAATGTCTTATTACCTCTACAAACACATTTGTTGAAAGTGATGCAGATGGAATTGAAGGTGATGATATTCTTCATGTTCTTGCTCATGCTCTGGTTCCTACAACACCTATTGCAGAGAAAATTCATTGGGATGGTAGAGATGCTCAACTAGATGCGTTGATAGCCTTGTCTGTCAAACATGCCATTATTCCTCACATTCGCTCTTGTAGAACGGCTAATGATGCTTGGGATACACTTACCACTTTATACTAGGCAAGGAATGACGCTCGTTTTCCTTGCCTCCAAAAACAGTTGGAGAGTGAGCACATGGGTAAAGGTGATTCCATGGATAATTTTCTGACAAATATCAAAGATTTAAAAGAACAGTTGAATTTTTGTTGATGAAGTCTTTCCTCATAGTTCACTTATGCAAATTGTTCTAAATGGTCTTCTCGATTCATATCAGACTTTTTCTTCTACTCTTTGGTTCATGATGAAAGGCAATCCAAATGCCTTGTGAGGATTTAGTCTCTATTCTATGCTAATCTTGTGCAGAATGAAGAATGGTCACTTACCTCTGTTTGCAGTTATGACCCATCTTCTCATGAACAATGTTGTTTGCAGTAGACTCAAATGTTTGGTATTTTGATAGTAGGGCGACCAAACGTATTACCTTGCAACACAATTTCTTCACTTCACTCGAGCTTGCCCCTATAGGGAATACTCTGACATGTGCCAACACCTCCTCTTATCCTGTTATGGGAGTTGGTAAGATCATTCTGACTACTACTGATAGTAGTTCTTTTACATTATTAGATGCTTTATTTGTGCCAACGATCAAGAATAATCTATTATCAATTTCAGCTTTAGCCAAGATTGGTTTGTTTGTGAAATTTATTTATGAGAGATGTACAGTTCATGATATGTCAAATGGTAATGTCATTATTGCTTCTAGAATTTTATGTCGTGGGTTGTACGAGCTCATAGATTATGAAAAATCTGTGAATGATTCAGCATGTGTAGTTCAAGATTCTCAGGCTATGTTAAATGCAAAGCTTTGCCATGCACACTTTGGTCATCTTAATTTTTTTAGTTTACTATGCATGCAAAAATCTAAAATGGTGTCCTCTTTGCCCAAACTTTAGGCACCTGGTAAACATGTATGTGAAGGTTGTATTTTGGCAAAATGCAGAGTTCCTCCTTCCCAAAAGATGCTTCAGTTTGAGCTACTCAGAAACTGTAGTTTGTTCATAGTGATGTATGCAGGACACCCTCTTTTGGGAACTATCTTTACTTCGTGACTTCCATCGATGATTTTTCTAGGCATGCATGGGTATATCCATTGAAAGCAAAGTTGGAAGTGTTTATGTGCTTCAAATAGTTTTTGGTTTTGGCTAAAGATCTATCAACATGTAAAATGGGCACCCTCTGTTCTCATCAATGGGGGGAATATATGTCTTCTAACTTTAATGCATTTTTGGCAGAACATGGGATAAAGCATCATTGTATAGTGTTGTATACACCTCAACAAAATGGAGTTCCTGAATGAAAGAATAGATCGCTCATGGAGATGGCAAGGTGTATGGTCAAGATTCAGGCTTTACCACATAGTTTCTAGCTTGTGGTTGTCATGTTTGCAACATATGTACATAAGAGGTGTCCCACTAAAGCAGTGCATTATATCACTCTATATGAGGCTTGGCATGTTTGCAAGCCATCTGCTGCTCACATATGTGTTTTTTATTTTTTGGCATATGCATTAGTGCCTGAACAACAACTTAGGGAATTGGACGATAAAGCAGTGAAATGTATTTTTCTTGGGTACAATTTTGAAAGCAAAGGCTATCTTCTATATCATCCACAGAATAAACACATTTTGGTTAGCCGTGTATGACACTTTGCTGCCTCGTTTTACACATGGAGAGTCTAGTGCTGGTCCTAATGAGGCAACTTCTTAGCCTTTACAGGTTTCATGTGATGATGTAGATCATTCCATTTTTTATGCAAATTAACATGATGCACTTGTTGATGAGAGAGCTGATATTGAGGAAGCAAAAACTATGCCAAAATGGCTGTGCAAAGTTTGCGTGACAATATATTAGATACATCTCTATCATATCATACTCATTCATGCTCACATAGTGCTTTGTTTGCATGAGATTGCTATGCTATGGCTGCCTCTAGTCTGTGTGATGAGAATGAGCCTATTTCCTTTGATGAAGCACAACATTTTGAAAATTGGATGGCTGCTATGCAATC
Organism: Ceratopteris richardii; assembly: GCA_020310875.1. Taxonomy (NCBI): domain Eukaryota; kingdom Viridiplantae; phylum Streptophyta; class Polypodiopsida; order Polypodiales; family Pteridaceae; genus Ceratopteris; species Ceratopteris richardii. The sequence goes on along the minus strand of CM035439.1, from coordinate 143,741,842 downwards.
AGAATATGATGATATCATGAAAAATGGTATCTTGTCTTTATATGACTTGCCTCTTGGCAAGAAGGCCATTGACACTAAGTGGGTATACAATCTAAAGCATAAGCATGATGGAATGATTGACAAGTAGAAGGCTAGGCTTGTTGCAAAGGGTTATGCTCAGGAAAGAGGCATTGATTTTAATGAGACCTTTGCTCCTACTTGTTGAATGACTACTATTCATAGCCTTTGTGTACTTGCAGCTCATCATGGTTGGAATTTACATCAATTAGACAACAAAACTGCATTTTTGAATGGTGACTTGCATGAAGAAGTGTATGTTTTTCATCCTCATGGCTTTGTGAGGCAAGGGCATGAAAACCAAGTGTGTAGATTGAAAAAGGCATTATATGGTTTGAAGCAAGCACCACGTACTTGGTGTGTAAAGATACATGCCTATGTGATTGCACATGGTTTTGAGAACAATCCAATTGAGAGCACCTTATACGTTAAGCATGAAAATGATGTGCTTCCTATCATTGTTGTGTATGTTGATGACATGTTGCTCACTAGTCCTCATGAGAAGCATATTGCTGATCTTAAGGCCGATTTGCGTGCCTCATTTGAGATGTCTGATTTGGGGCATTTGCATCATTATTTAGGCATTCAGACAATGCAAGTTCATGGCAGAATAGCTTTGTGTCAAACTAAATATATTGACACATTATTGGATCATTTTAGCCTTGAAGATTGTAAAACTATTGCCACTCCTATGGAGACATGTTTATGATTGAGTCTTCATGATGATGGAGGTGTATTTTGATGGTGTTCTCTATCAGTAGGCTTTTGGATGCTTGATTTACTTATGCATTATGCGGCTAGATATTCAGTCTCTCGTCTCATAGATGAGCAGGTTTATGCATCACTATTGCTAGATTTACATGCTTTTTTTTCACTGTCATTGGGCTGGTTGCTAGGACACTCATATATCCACCAATGGTTTTTGCTTCATGCTTGGTAGCTCATGCATATCTTGGTTGAGCAAGAAGTAGCGTACTGTGGCTACTTCTAGTTGTGAGGCTGAGTATAGGGCAGCTTTCAGAGCGACTATTGAGTGTGTGTGGCTCAGATGCCTTATGGCTGATTTAGGTGTTGGTTAGTCTTCTACCACCACCATCTTCACTAACACTGAGCAAAGCTTTGGGCTTACTTCCTTTTGTGGATTGATTCCACATAGCTTGGCACTTCCTTATACATGAGTTCCTGCTCCTTGTTCACTGCATCACTCCTAGGGGGGATTTATTGATATATTTAGGTAGTGATATGTGTGAACACAATAGGACCACTGGGGCACATTTTCCCTCTTTAGGAGGTTTTTTCTCCCCCGGCTTGTTTATATGCCTATAACCCTAATGGGTCACTTATCTTTGTACATTGTAGTGGTAATACATTTAGTATTGTGTGTTGTGCTCCAAGCTTCTTCTTCTTCCTTGCATTGTTTGCGTGTTTCTACAAACCCTGAACTCCAATAGTAATGCCCTTTTCTACACAAAGAACTTGATTATAGAAACCAATATGTTTCATATATTAAAATGAAAAAGGAAAATGAAGAACATCAAAGGTTACCTTTGAAACCTTAATGACATTCAAGTTCCTTCTCACAATAAAAACTTAAAAATGGGCGTTTGAGCTCTTCACTAGTTTCTCTTTATCTATCCCAAGAGCAGATAAAATACTCAATAGCTACTATTATTATTTGCCCATATTTGACTTTAGTTGTTTAATTATTTAATTGTCTCATTTTTCACTTGCGTTTGGGGGAAAAACGTCCAAATTGAAAAGCCAAACCTTTGGTGGAAATTAATCAAGTAAATTTCATAGGATGCTTCATTTATCTAGTTACTCTCTTCTTCCTTGATTCTTAGACGTCATTATGAACTTTTGAGACTTTCTACATACATATTTATTATTTGAAACACAATCTTGCTAATTTTGCAAGTTAATATCAGGCCTTACATAGTTTACCAAGGAAATTATCCATAAACGTTTGTAGTGACTAAAACAAGAATTTATCGTAAATAAGCCAACTAAGTCTATTGTGAAAATTTATGGAACCGGTTCCAAAGACTATACGACATGTTTAAATGCTTTTACTTAGACGTATTCAAAGTCTACATATTTTGCATTTGCTCCACTCAAATTACAACTTAAATCCATGATCTAATCCTCATTATAGCATCATTTACCAAAAAATGTAACTTTTTATGCCTTTGCAGATAAGTGACAAAAATTTACCAAAACATCCCTTTTGATTGGACTTGACATATAAACCTCTCTCAACCATTTCCCCCACATAAACTAAATTCTTGTGATTGTGGGAACATGAAGAACATCTTTCAAGCACTTGGCTTTGTGAGAGCCATCCAACATAACATCACCTATGTGTGTAATAGCATGATGAGTATCATCATATGTTTTCAAATTCCCTTTGGTTTATGGTACTTGTATATTTGAGATGATTTCTTTGTTGCAACTCATGTGATTACTGCATCCACTATCAATATACCATGTGCTTGATCCTTGTGTCTTGTAGTCACTCATCTGCATCATAGCTAGCATGCTCTCATTCTCATTTGAAGTCGATGCATAATAATCTTGGCTTTTGTAGGTTGAATTTTTCTTCTCTCTTTGATGTCAATCCCTTGCATAGTGGCCACAAATGAAGCAATCTTCTGAGCTTTGGTTGTCTCTATTTTGTTTGAACCTTCCTCCTCTTCCTTTCAACCTGCCTCTCCTCTTGATTTAGATTATTTTCTTCCTTGTTCTTGATCAAGATCACCATTTCATTCTCTCCATTATCTACCTCTTCCTCTACCTTATTTCCTTACTCTTGCTCTGCCTTTAAGTGCATAGAAAGCTTGGGTTTCATTGCACTTTGTCTTTGTCTTTCATTGCAGATTCAACATGGTTGAAATTAGCAAAGAGGACACTGAAGGAATAAGTACCAAATGCAGAACAACGAAAGACTAATTTGAAGTGAGTGTTTAAAAATCTTATGGTCTAACATAGTGATGGTAATGCCCTTTTCTACACAAGGAGCTCGTAGAAAATGAAAACAAAATTTTCAAGTTCCTATCACAATGAAAACTTACAATGGGCATCTGAGCTCTTCACCGATTTCTGTCTAGCTATCCCAAGAAGGAGGAGGAACTTTAGAAACCTTGCTCTACAGTTTCTCTCTTGAAGAGATAAACTATTCAGTAGCTATTTTTGTTATTCGCCTATAACATTGAGTCATAACAAATGAGAACAAGTACATGTTCTCTTTTTTATTTGAGAATAATGCATAAAATGTTGGAAAAGCGGATCATTTTCCTATTCCAAAGTGAAAACAATTGTTTCATTCTCAATAAGTACCATGAAAAACCACCATTGAGGCATAGATTCATGAAGAACCTTACTAAATTATTTAATGCCAAAAAAGGCCATCAAATGATATAGCATCTCATGTCAGAGTTTCCAATTTGAAAAAGTAGTGGCAATAATGCCACAAACAAAGAAACTCAATCTCTTGATGTTGCACTTGGCACTCTTGATGTGAGATTTATGTTCTCATTCTTATTAATAATTTTAGTTAACCTACATGGAGAAATAAAATACACTTTTCAAGGGTCAATATATATAACATCACATCATTTCACCTGATAAGTGAAGAAGTACACAATTAATTGTGCGGTAGTATTGAAGTGTTCTGTAAATATATTCAAAACAGTTAATGTGTGCAAGTCTGTGAATGGATATAATGAATCTGTAGATTTGGGAAAATACAAACAGGGCCTCTGTTTACAGACCCCTAACCATCCCAAGAACCCAGGGTTGATAATAGATTAAACAATAAAGTTTTTAACATTAACACTGGCACCATGTATGGGAAATGGAGTAGCCAATTGCATAGAAGATTAAAGATTGAAGAAGAATTCTTTGATATATGCCAGTAACATGCTCCAACAAATCGTACCCCAAATACCACAAAGATCAACATCCCTGGGCAATTTCAAACTTATTAGGAATACCCCCTGGTGGTAGAAGTGCAGGACAATTAAGTTCAGTTGCAGAAGGTTCAGTTCAGCTAGACATCGGCAATTCCGGTAGCAGTTCGGTAGCGCAGGACGAGAATCCGGTGCATTCCGGTGAGAGTCCGGTCCCTTCTGAAGAAATTACAGTGATTTCTGGTTGTACTGCGGTGCAGTGTGGAGACAGTTCCACCTCATCCGGTCAGAATTCGATCACTTTCGATGATAGGTTTGCGATATCCAGTGAGAACGCTTCCAATGACAGTGCAGGCTGGTCCGGTGAGAATTCGGCGATTTTCGGTGAGAGTTCGATATTACCTGGTGACAATTCGAAGTTTTTCGGTGAAGCTGTGGTGCTGTTCAATGGAAACTTATTGCGGCCACCATTTTTTGGTGCAAGTTTAGCCAATTTCGACACTAGAGTTGAGAAAGGGCTGTTAGATTTTGAACTAAGCAATCCATTCAACGATATCCTAGGACCGGAAAGTGAGAAGGTTGACCATACAGTCCAGGAATATCAAGAGATATCTCCCAAAAATTCAGGTAACAATAGCAATGCTGTAGCTCAGTGATGAGTAGCACCTCCTTTAATGTCAATCCGGGAAGACGTGAGGATGGTATGAAGACCTCGAGCAAGTGGCGGCACAAGTGCGTGAGTGAGAAGCACACAAGCATGCACACACATACACACACACGCGCACACACGGCAAGACAAAGAGAGAGAATCAATGGAGTTCTTTAGATTACTTTCAAAAGCTCTTACAAGTTCGTTTCAATTACAATCTAACCTCAAAAATGAGCTCTCTAGCTCCTTTTATAGTTTTTGACTAGCTTTGGCCCTGTTCAGACCTAGTGTCCGGCCTAGTTAAAAATTAGGTTCCAGGGCTTATTTGGGGGCTCAAACGATATCCAAAAATTACGAAAATTGGCAGGTAGATACTTTTAAAGCTCCTCAAGCTCAAGGACTCCTTGGCTTGCACAGAATGGAGCTACAAAAAGATGAAATGATATTTACAATGGTGCTTAGTGATGAGAATCACTTTTAGTTGGTGTAGAGGTTTTGAAAAATTAAGGTTGCCTTAGTGCTAAATCTGCGTGAATGTTCATAAGTGCTTCTTCCTGAAGAAATTTGTTGGCCTACTTGCCAGATCTTCGTTGACTCCCTTGTCTGCTTGTGCCTTCTCTCCCTTGTCCACTGCTAACACCCCCCCCTCTCTCGCGTCTGTCGTCCCTGACAGACCCTTGTTGAGAGGGTTTCTGGATGTAGTACTCGACGACGTCCTGCGCTAAATGATGTTCAGCAATTCGCAACCCTTTGGCCAAGTCTGTCAGAAGAGCATCCCAGTCTACCGGCCCAGGAACCTCTGGATGTGGCATGCGTAGCTTTTCGGAGTGGAGAGCTTGTTCCACTGCAAACAACTGCAAGAGATGGGATGGTCCGGGAATGAATATCTCGGAGTGATATTCCCAGAATCCCGTGACAAACATCTCTTCGAACGTTTGTTTGAAGCAGGCCGGTAGATATTTGATGCGAGCGTGCCATGCATACACTACATTGATCGATGGAGTTGTGCTCATGTCATATACAAGGTCCTGGTTCCCTTCATTAAATCCTAGTGCTGAGAGATGCGGTTCCTTGACATTTTTGAAGGTCCTGAAGGTGACCAGCATAAGTTCGAAAATTTTCAGGCACATCTGAGTCATGATATCAGGAACATTCTTGAAACGGACCCCCCAATGTCGAATCGTTGAGATCATATATCCAATTGTAGGTGCGCCCTTAGGGGGTGCGAAGTACACGTAATTTAACCACTTCTCACATCCCTTGATCGTCAGCACTATATGTGTGTACTCCGGCCAGGATCTCCTTCGAAACACAGGGCAATAACATGGATTATATTTGATGTACAATGGCATGTTGTTCCATGTTCTTACCATTTCCGGGTAGGTTTCGAGCAGCCGAATTCTCCACGTTGGTTGGCGAATATGTCCTTGCTTGGCACTTTCTGGGATGTCATCGGGTGCAAATTGGGTGGCAGAGGTGGGTTCCTTGAGGTGTGGCGCTTGATCTCTGCATTATAATCCGCCATTAGCACGCAAAAAGGTACATACAGATCATCCGATGGGCCGATCCACCTATGGTGTGAAAGATTCTGAAAATAATCAGATTTTATTACCACCTCTTCCAATTTTGACATCAATGCGATTTGGACTGCCACCCTGTCATCATGCGTCGTGGCTACTTTCTCTAACTTTTGCATCCATTCCGGTGCCTCGATCTCAATTGTGTCCATTCCCTGTTCTGTGCGCTTACCGCCGGGTGTTGGCATTGGTACATAGGGATCCTCGAATGTTTCTTCTACTTCAATTGGCACCAGATCGTCAGGCTCGGGGTCTACCAGAGGGGAGGGCTGACGCTCATATTGCATAACCTTGCTGCGTAATTCCTCAAGTTTGGCCCGGAGTTTAGTGACCTCTTCAGCTGTTTCTTCTGCGGTTATGCTCTGGCTGGGTTCTGTCTGTCGGGTGGCCAACTGTCTTCGTAACTCATCTCTCTCTTTTTCTAAAGCGGCATGGGCCTCCATTAGATCTGCATGAGTTTCTAACACCACCTGCATATTCTCAGAGGGAATTGCCTTGAATCGTTCTGGGTCAATCTCTTGTGGGGAACCCTCCATGGCCGCCTCCAGGTTTTCTTCGTTCTGTTTCTGTAATCTTTTATTCTCCTCTAGCGCTGTAGACATATGCTTGCGGAGGAGGCCCAAGTTTCGTCGAAGTTTCAGGTTTTCCGTGATCTGAGAATGTAGCAGCTCGTCCATATGTCGTCGTTCTTCGTCATCTGCTTGGGGTGGGTTGGCTTCTAATTGTGCGTATTGCTCCTGTAATGTCACGTGCTGCTGTTCTAGTTGCTGCTTCTGTTCTTCAAGATCCCTACATCTTGCTTGGAGATCCTCGTGGCTTCGGAAGAGCCTTGTATGTTGGTTGTCCAAGTGTTGGTAATGTTGCTGAAGTTGGGCCATGCATTGATGCATATTATTAAATAAGTTACCGAGAGGAATAGTATTGAATGCAGAGGGGTAGGGAAAGGGAAAGGGGGTTGTGAATGCAGTACTGGGGACGGGTGAGGGGGGAGGTGGGGGAATGGGAGATTGTGGGTAAACGGGGGATGGGAGAGGTGCAGAGGTGGGTGACACCTCCATGAAAGTGGGGTTCGTGGTGGGAGTGACTGTGAACATGGGGATTGTGGTAGCGGTGAGGGTGGTGAATGTGTATAGAGGTGTGTGTAATTGTGAACTTCTAGGAAGTGTGCTCGGGGTGGTGAGGTGTACCGTGGCTGTAGTTAGACTCGTGTTTTCAGTGGAAGTAGAGTGTGTGGGTGGGCTGATGGTTTGTGCGTTGGTGTGTGTAGTGGTTTCAGAGGTGGTGACAGTGGAGGTTACAGTGGTAGAGGGAGGTGAGTGAGGTGGATATGGGGGAGAAGGTGGCAAGGAAGGTGATGGGGGTGCACTCGATGTGTGGGCTTCCTCGGTGTCGTGAACTGTGTGTGCTGTGCCCGTGGTTGTGGGGGTGCCTTGTGGTCCTGATCCTAATACATTCATTCGTTTTCCCGTTCGTGGGGGACGTCTTCCATATCTTCTCTCTGTCCTTCGTGATTGCACTAGTGCGGTGTGCACTGTTTCCGGTACTCCCAAAGCATCTGATATCATTTCCAAGGTGGCACGGTATTGCTCGTCCACACCTTCCTCCTCCAGAATCTGATTCATGAGAGCTTTACCTGCAGCTAATGAGAGCCTGTGTTGCTCTTGAACTCGGTTCATTGTATCGTAAAGCTTCTTTAACGCGCTAGTGTAGGCGGGGGCACCTTCCAGTACTTGTAGGGCTTCTGGATCATACTCTTGTTCTTCGGCTTCTGAATGTCCACCCTGTGTCTCCTCATGAGCTTCTTCTTCATCGTCCACATTGACTACGTCCGGTTGGCTGGGCTGTGTTTGGTCTGGGGCCGTTTGCTGTCCACTTGCTTGATCTTCTTCAACTTTTGCATTTACAACTTCAATGATTCTTGCAACTTCTTCGTCCGTTAGATCCTCCAGAGTGAACCCATGCGGGAATTCCAGATCAGTCGGTACTGGTGGAAACACAAGATTCGGGCCATCAGTGCTGTGTCTGGGCAACCTGATAGTAAATGGTTGCACTCGTCGTGGAAGTCTTGGGGTTGTCTCAGGCGTAAGGGTTGCACCGCGAGCTTGTGCACAAGGCATCTGGACGGCTCCTCTCATCTTCTTTGAGGGAGGCCCTACGGCTGACAATCTACGTTGAAATTCCTGTGCTCTGGACCAGATCAGAGCCCTTTGCACCGGTACATCATAGGCGAAACATCTGTATACAATTCTTGTGAGTGCACAGCAACCATACAATACAGATTTTTGCTTCTTATACCATCTCTGATGGGCCATATGAATCTGGTCGATAATCCAGTGGGGCATATTGATGGTCAACTCAAAAGCATCCGCCAGGTAGAGGCTAAACCAGATCTTTTTGGGAGGCATTGTGAACCTCTCCTGCACGGGGAAGGCAAAATGTTGCATGACCATACGTAAGTGGATGGCGATCGTGGGTGTCATTGCAACCATGTCCTTCAACTTCGTCAGATTCCTATTCTTCATGTTGTCTGGAACCATTGTCTCTTTCTCTGTTGGAATGTGCATACCCTGCATGTCGAGTGCTTCTCTTACCAGGTTGATAGTCAAGCGGAAGCGCTTCAACTCGTTGCCCCTTGTGAGTGATGGGAGCACAAAGGAGCTGTATCCTTTCTTGTCTTTGCTGGGGGTGAGGGTACTAATTAGATATGAGCATCTTAGGAAATCTGGCTTTGGTAGTTGGGACTTGAAGTAATCATAAAGCCCAGCCTTCTTCCAGATCGGCTTCAGTCCTTCGTTATTCTGTAGCCTTTCAAACTCCCTGGTAAAGAAATGGTATCTGCCCCATCGTCCATTGAATTCGACCTCGGACTCCCACATATATGTGCCTTCACCCAAAGGTCCAGCAACGTCACTGAACCAATGTGAGGTTTTGCCCACCGGCATTGTGTGACCCTGCGGAGGATTCTGAATTGGTATGGCGTGCAATGCCCGTAATGCCGCTGGTCTTTCCTTTAATTCTTCCTCGACTGGAAGGCTTTCGATGTCCACCACCTGTGGGCTGGTGCCTGCCTGGGAGCTAGTTCCTACTGTATCTGCCATTTTACTTCTTGCTGTCTGTCTCTGTGAGAATATACAAACAGGTGTTAATATTGTACAGGACAAGGGAGGACCGTTGTTGTTCCCATCACAATATTAACATGAGGGTCGGGAGCGAATAATGGGTTAGTGAGTGTTCGGTGCACGTGTGTGTAGTTAATGCTTGGGTAGTCCTAGGAGACTAATGAAGTTAGTAAGTAGGGATGAATTTACAAATTGGGATTGGGGGGTTTATTACAGGTCTTAGGCTGCCAAATGCAGTGGATGGGCTTTGCTTTCGGTTTCGTAGAGACTCTAGAGAGCTTTCTCGGTGTCGCGGTTTGAAAATGGGGCCTTTTAGGGACCCATTTACAAGTGATTACATGCGTGCTCTTGGTTCTTGGTGTGTTCCCGAGTGTTGAGAACGAGTGAATACTGGCTGTACGCGTAGCTGGTGTTGGCATACAAAGCAACAAAGGAGTCATGCACAATACGGCAACAAGGCCAGATCATTTTTCCCATAGATTATGTACAACTCAAGTGATTTTAATCACTACACAAACATTGTAAATCCCGTTTTTGGTAGATTAGACTCCATTTTGTGCAAGCCGAGGAGTCCTCGAGCTTGAGGAGTATTAGAAGTACCCTCGTACCAATTTTCATAATTTTTAGACTTCGTTTGAGCCCTCAAATAAGCCCTGGAACCTAATTTTTAACTAGGCCGGACACTAGGTCTGGACAGGGACAAAGCTAGTCAAAAACTATAAAAAGAGCTAGAGAGCTCATTTTTGAGGTTAGATTGTAATTGAAACGAACTTGTAAGAGCAATTTGAAAGTAATCTAAAAGCTCCATTGATTCTCACTCTTTGTCTTACCTTGTGTGCGCGTGTGTGTGTATGTGTGTGCATGCTTGTGTGCTTCTCACTCACGCACTTGTGCCGCCACTTGCTCGAGGTCTTCATACCATCCTCACGTCTTCCCGGATTGACATTAAAGGAGGTGCTACTCATCATTGAGCTACACCAAATTTTGGCGCCGTTGCCGGGCATCGAGCTTTGAGGACGAGCGTGTGATGGTAAGACGTAGAGTTGACGCGTTGGAGTTGTAGGTATTTTCTTCACTCTCATCGGTTTTCTTTTACTTTCTTCACCATCTTCATCATCATCATCACCATCTCCCACGTCCATCTCCATCATCGCGAAAATTTCAGTTTTTTGACTATCCCCATCTCCACCTCATTTCCCTCATTTCACTTGTGCGAGAGAGCGAGAGAGCGAATTTGCATGCGCTGTTTTTGCATGTTTCTTGAGCTATTTTGCAGGTTTTTTGCTGTACCATCATCCCCAGCAGTGTGCGCAGGTACGACAGGCTCTGCACAGGTCCCGGGACGACAATCTCTGTCTATCGCGACAGACAGAAAATCTTAACATTTTGTGAATGCATGATTAGCACTGTAACCTACACCTTGAGGGCACTCTAGATCACTAGAAGTTTTTCAAAAATTTGCGTTTTTTCAGTCTATCGCGACAGACACCGTCTATCGCGACAGACACTGTCTATCGCGGCAGACACCGTCTATCGCGACAGACAGAATTTCACGACAGATAGCGTCTATCGCGACAGACACCGTCTATCGCGACAGACCGAAATTTCGCGACAGACAGCGTCTATCGCGACAGACAGAATTTCACGACAGATAGTGTCTATCGCGACAGACACCGTCTATCGCGACAGACAGAATTTCACGACAGATAGCGTCTATCGCGACAGACACCGTCTATCGCGACAGACAGAATTTCACGATAGACACTGTCTATCGCGACAGACACCGTCTATCGCGACAGACAGAATTTCACGACAGATAGCGTCTATCGCGACAGACACCGTCTATCGCGACAGACAGAATTTCACGATAGACACTGTCTATCGCGACAGACACCGTCTATCGCGACAGACAGAATTTCACGACAGATAGCGTCTATCGCGACAGACACCGTCTATCGCGACAGACAGAATTTCACGATAGACACTGTCTATCGCGACAGACACCGTCTATCGCGACAGACAGCCCCCACGATAGATTGTGTCTATCGCGACAGACACCGTCTATCGCGATAGACAGGCATTTTCGGCAAAAAATTAAGGAGTGAATTTTTGGAAATTTAGGCTAAATTTTGGGCATATTTGCACTTTCATGTACTCATATACTTACGAAGGCCTTAGAAAATGCATTAAAACCCCCGAAAGGTTCTGTCTGTCTAGTAACCCCTAAACCCTGAACGGTCATAACTTTTTCATACGGAATCCATTTTCTGAGCTCTAGGGCTTGTCGGAAAGCTCGTGGCATATACTACACGCCTTCAACTGTTTTTTATAAGAATAACGCGTTGATTTTCAGATAGGATATTTGGAAGTTGACACACAGAAGGGTAGAAACACCAAGGGAGCTCTAGAGGAAATTTTTAGCAATAAAAAAGGGGGAACAAGGGTCATTAAAAAAGTGTCTGAAATAAATTGTCTGTCAATTGAAAGGTCTACTTGGAGCTAATCTTGGGATTTATGCAGGCCTATTGAGAAGCAAGTGAGAGTATCCAAGCAAGGGTGTGGCGCACGCTTGAGAATCAACTTCTCGAGCACTAAAGAGCAAGGTTCGGCAAGAAAGGTCGGAATATTCTCAACTCCTCTTCGTCAATTCCTAGCTTAGGCTAAGAACGATTAGAAGTAGGAGTAAGTCAGGGCGACGATAGGCCACCATCAAGTTGAATACTACCTAAAAACTCAAGTTCAAGCTAAAAACTTAATCTCTGTACTGTCGACAACATAAAGGAAAGAACCTAACGTGGAACGATCAACCTGAAAGTACGAAGAACATTCAAGTATTCCGGACGACGTAATAGCAGATAAGACTTTAAACACGAGGAATAACTAAAAAGAATCAAGTGACTGGTACCAATTGATCGGCAACGAGGTTGTACTCTGAAAAAAAAAGTTTGGGCTAATCCGTTGGGCATATGAACCTTAGATCAGGACGACACCTAGTAAGAGAGAGACAAAGCCTTAGGTCTTCTGAGGCTAGTGTCAACCACACTGCAAGGTCTTGGGCCCAGCAGTTGAGTCGCCACTCTCATTACCCTAGCTCTGATACCAGTGAGTCAGAGATGTCTCAAGGCCTGGACAGACCTACGGGAAGTTCAGGTGTGCCTTACTTGTACAGGGTAGAAGGCCCTTACAAAACACAGTTGGAATACCTTAGGACCAACCGATTAGGTGCTAGCATCTATGAGGACGGCCTAGGAAGATCTGTGGTCCAGATTAAAAACCCTGACCAATCCATAGGACTAGAGCACCCAGCTGTCAAGTTTGAAAACGGTGCATACCTGGACAAGGAAGGAACCATATACGTAGTCACCAGTCATCCAGATAGGACAGATGAATTTGGAAATGTAATTTCAGAAGCGGACTTAGGTGACTTGGAACAAGGAAACATGGGAGTGGAACCTAGAACCCCTCGAGGTAAATCAGTTCTCACTAGGATTATCACGCCTGAGTGGGTCCCCCAAGATAACAAGTGCATAGATTTGCTTCTCAATCGAGAAACGGACGAAGCCTTTTGGAGGTATAAACCGGATCATCCAATTGATATAGGAACAATCATGATCTATGAGTTTAAGGATCCGGATAGCCCAGGTAGAGTGACCTACCTAGATCATGCTTGAGAACGGATCTTTGTGGTGACAGAAAATGATAGGCATGCCTACACTTGGAAGGGTGAATTTATTTTCCCCCAACCAAGATCAAATGTATCCTATGGTCACCCTGGGGCTGGAACTTCCCAAGCTCATGGTACGCAAAGAGATAGAAGTAGGGATAGACCAGAAGTAAGTTTCGCCAACCCCGTGGGCAGAGAAAGAACGAGAACAGAGACGAATAGGGTAGAACCTGAGATGCATAGAGCCCACTGGAACCAAAGAAATGTAGATGGATTCCCTCTGCCGAGGCCTAGAGAGCACACAAGAACTTTGAGACCCACCCAGCTAGTTAAGTCCATGAAGAACTACTTTGACGGCACAGGAGATCCCTATGATCATGTGGCGGAGTTCAAGCAAGTCTTGAGAGCTGAACAAGTGGAGGATCTGTTCACGCAGTACAATGCCTTCGGTCTAACCCTTAGGAACACAGCACTTACGTGGTTTCAGCCATTAGATGAACGCCAGTTCAAGAGCATAGACCAACTCCTAGAGGCTTTCATCGTAGAGTTCTCTAAGAGTGGCATAAGACACAATACATCCTCATTGATTCACAGCTTCAAACAGACCCCCCAAGAGACTGTCAGATTGGCCGGAAGAAGATTTAGACAATATCTTGAAAGGTGCCCTATTTCGGAGCTACCCACATCTGCTAAACAAGTAGCCTTATTCCTTGATGGACTACTGAGTACGAAATTGAGATCCTATGTGTATCTAAAGGACCCTAGGACCATAGAAGAATGTGTACGCATGTGCATTGACATTGAAGATAACCTAGGGGAAGAGCTAGAGCTTTCCAAGATCTACAAAGATTCAGATAGTGCATCTAGCCACTCTTCCACGCAATCTACATCAATTGAGGAACTCGCTGAGAAGGTAGCTCAAAAATTAGGTGTAACTAGCAAACAAATCCCAAGGTTTGCCCCTGTGAAAAGATGCTATACATGCGGTGGTGACCATATGGCGAATGTCTGCCCTATTATGGCCCAACCCCAAGTTAACCCTAGTAGCCAGTACTGCACCATAGAACGGAAGTACACAAACCACACTGTGCAAGATTGCCCATACAACAAGCAGGCAGTTAGGCAACCCTACCCTCAACCCTACCAACAAGGCAGATACCAGAACCAGTATCCTCCCCCACCACAATATGCTAGATCCCAACAAACCTACCAACCACAATATCAGGCCCAACAGAGACCCCAACCGGTGCTAGCTCAACAGCCTCCAAACCCCTCTAACGTGATTCCAATAAAGTATGCTGTTGCAGAAGAAAACCTGAATAGAGCTATAGTCCCTGTAACATCCTTGATCTCTGAAAATGACCCAAGTGATCATAGCTTTGATTCTACCCATGTGGATAGCCCCCAGGCTTACTACATGCAGTCTCCAGAACATGGTGAGTCCTACTATAGTGAAGAGCCGAATGAACCTAGTTGGGAGTCAGATTACACGAACGTCATGTATGCAAACCCCAACCCTAGGCCTCAACCTAGGCAAGTAAGACCTCCATTCCCAAGAGGACCGTGCTACAGATGCCAAGGAGATCACCTCATTCGTGATTGTCCCTTGCCTCCACCTACACAAACCCAGTCAGTGACGATCCAAGGCTTCTGCCAAGATTGTGGAAAAGAGCATCTCTTACGAGATTGCCCAAAGAACCCCAATAATATGCCAAAAATCACGCCCATCAATGTTATTGAGTTAGTGGTAGATTCCAGCGGAAGTGTTACTTCCACTGCACCCGTACAGGTAGTCACGAGAGCTCAAGCAGTGAAGCAAAACCAAGGGGTAGGCAAGGAAAAGAGCCCAGACACTAGCGATACTGAGAGCCAAAATAAAAAGAGAACAAGAGCTTGGAGAGATAGCCGCGAACGCATGAAAAGGCAATGGGCAAAGAAGATGAGTGAACTTGAGGAAAGTCTACGAGAAACCAAGGCTAAAATCATAGAGATCACATCTCAACCGCACTCTCACACATTCCCACCGCTACCATCCCCATCACCCTCCATCCCTTCACCCTCTAAGACACCCCACGTAACCCACCCACCACCCCAAACAGGATCGGTATTAGCTGATCCCACTCCTGAAGACATAGACATGATGCTTAAAGCATATCAGGCCAGAATCCAAGAAGGGCCAAACGTCACGGATCATGACAAGTGCTATCCTAGAGCTGACCTAGAGATAGAAAGAACCAAACTATGCGCGAAAATGGTCGCATTGGCTCAGACTATGTTTGAAGCCAGTCGCCTTTTCAATTACTCAGGCTCAGCCAAAACGCAATTACACTTGGATGGATTCCTAGAGAAGTTAGAGAGGATAATTGCAAGATCTGACAAGGAAGAAAAAAATCAAGACCAGGAAAAAGCAAGCAAAAACATGAATCATTCCCAATCGGAAGTTTATGTGGCCAATTCCACTAAACCAGACGGTTTCCCCTCCTTAGAAAGAATAGAGAGGCTAATTGCACAGTCAGAAAAGGAACCTACCCCTCAAAGAAAGGAAAGGGCAAGAGAACGGATAAGCCAGCCTCTTCAGGAAGCCCATGTGCCTCCTCAGGAAGCTTATCTTCCCCCCCAAAAGGCAGATGAGCCTCCCTCGAAAGCTCAAGTACCTCCACAGGTTGCCTACATTCCTTCTCAGGGAATGTGTGAGCCTGTTCGGAAAAGTAATAGAATAAGTAACCCTCCCCAAGAAGCTTGTGCTCCAGCCATTTGCGAGAACGAGGAGAGAGTCAACAACAAAATAAGCCCTCCTTCCCAGGTTGCTTATGCGCCCAATTCTACGGAGCCAGACACTTCTTCTTCTATGAATCGGTTTGCACCAGACTTCCTACGAGAGATTCAAGAAGACAAATGGGATAACGAAAGCGAGGTCGCCCCTCCTTTTGAACTTGTGGATGATGCACACGACCAGTTCCCACAAGACATCCCATCTATTTACGGGGAACATGAGAGTACTCAGTCTCATGAGAGATTGGATTTTGAGTCTAATTCCATACAGGAGCTACCCCACTTCACAGGCCCATGGGAGGCAAAGTCCACATGTATGAGAGCACCCACAGTCATGGTAAGGAACGACGATTCAGTCATACCTAGGAACACAGAGGTAGTGAAGAACACTAACGTGCAGTGTAATCTCAAGTTAGAAGAGCTACTCAAGGTTAGACCTGAATTATGGAAACATGTAGCCAAACAAGTACCAGAGATAGCAAAACCTCGTTCCTAGGTAGGATCCCATAGGACAGTGCCAGAAATTCCCTTGGATAAGATAGGGGATATGTGTGAAGGTGAAGAAGGGAACACCTATCTGCCCATCACCTACCAGGAGTACACCACCAAGGCAATTTTGGACTCAGGTGCAGGAGTTGCAATTGCCACAACCTCCTTATGGAAACGTTGGGGCAAGCCGGCACTCAGGCCGACGAGAATGAAATTGCAGATGGCCGATGGTCACATAGAGAGACCCCTAGGATTGCTAGAAGGGATAACTCTCACCACTTGTGGTGTCGAGTTTGAACATAGTTTTGCTATATGTGACTTCAGCAAAAATCATGCCTATGAGATGATTTTGGGAAGACCATTTATGCGACAATTGCAAGTAGTACAGGATTGGGGAACCAACTCCTTGTATTTGCAACACCTGGGTGTTACGACCAAAGTCAATCTCAAGGATTATTCTCATAGAGATGTCCCTCCTATCCAATGGAATCCCATCCATAGAGCCAAAGATGATACAGAATCGGTGCATTCCATAGGGTCTGGATCCTCATGGATGCATGAAGATACTCACTTATGGATGTGCAAGGTAGCAGTAGAAGAAGAGAAGAGAGAGAAAGCCAGAGAGGTAGGTGCGAACGAAACTCATAGACCCATTCAAGACCCAGCCTATGCACCTATAGTCTTCCCAGATGAGGAGTTTGAACCCCATGGCTGGGCGGAAATTTTAGCAACAATGGACGTAGCCATCAATGAAGAACAATGGACACCTCACTGTGATGAGGATGGCTATGACATTTCAGTCTTCTCCATAGAGCCAATCATGGGAGAGGCAGTTTTAGAAGAATGCGAACCTAGCCCTGATGCAATTGAGGATGCAAGTGACTCCGATCTAGAGTCAATCATTATGGACCCACCATTTGCATCAGATGAAGAATACTTCCATGAAATAGGATTTCAACCCCAGAGGCATGGAGAGGTTACAAATGATGTAAGATTAGCAACGCATATGACCCCTAAGGAAGAAGGAAAGAAACGAAAGAAGAGAGAAGCCTTACCAGAAGAGGAAGAATCTTTGTTTGAGGTCCCAGAAAATTTTAAGAAGTATGAGATAGATGACAGGAGAGTCATGATAAGAATGCCTAAACGAGAGGCACAATCAGGAGAGGCCTATGATAACAAAGAAACCACCAAGAAAATAGTAGTGGCCATAGAAGAAGGAGAGGAGAGATGCACGTATATAGGCCATGACCTGACAGAAGAAGAAGAGCACGAATTGATTGCCTTGCTAAGAGAATACAGAGATGTATTCGCTTGGAGTTACAAGGACTTGAAAGGGGTTGACCCGGACATATGCTCGCACACCATCCCCATGACCTCAGATGCCAAACCCTCTAAGCAAAAGCCTTATACATATAATGATAATTACGCTGCTAAGATCAAGGAGGAGATAGATAGACTGGTCGAAGCTGGATTTATCTATGAAATTGAGCACACTGAATGGGTATCCCCCATCGTAGTGGTGCCCAAGAAGAATGGGAAGCTGCATGTGTGCATTAACTTGAAAAAGGTTAATGCCGCCACGATTCGAGATAACTATCCGCTTCCCATCACAGAACATCTCTTAGAAAGAGTGGCAGGCAAGGAAGTGTACAGCTTCCTTGATGGATTTTCGGGCTACAATCAAGTAGCCATAGCTCCAGAGGATCAGCATAAGACAGCCTTTGCCACAGAATGGGGCATTTTTGCTTTTAGAGTAATGCCATTTGGGCTTACCAATGCACCAGCTACCTTCCAGAGGCTGATGTGCCATGTGTTTAAGGAGTTCCTGAGAAAGAGTTTAGAAGTCTATGTTGATGATCTTTGTGCTCATTCCAATGTTAGACAAACCCATATTCCTGAACTCAGACAAATCTTTGACAAATGTAGAGAATATCAAGTCTGCCTAAACCCAGAAAAGTGCGTTTTTATGGTCAGGCAAGGCAAGATTCTAGGACACATAGTGTCAAAGAATGGCATATCTACCGACAAAGAAAAAGTGAGAGCCATAGCAGAGCTACCTAGGCCAAAGAATGTCAAGGAAGTACAAGCTTTCATGGGGCATTGTGGTTATTATCGACGATTTATACACATGTATGCTGTCATTGCAAAGCCCATGTACGGACTTTTGACAAACTTTGAGTGGACGGATGAATGTGAGAATTCCTTCCATGAGCTTAAACGAAGATTATGTTCAGCACCAATCTTGACCACACCAGATTGGAATAAGCCATTCCATGTTCATGTTGATGCATCCAATTATGCTATTGGATGTGTGCTTGCACAACCTACTCGTGAAGGTAATATGGATCTTCCAATTGCCTATGCCAGTAGACAATTGAATGCGGCTGAACGGAATTACACCACTACAGAGAGAGAAGGCTTAGGCATGGTATATGCAGTTAAGAAATTTAGACACTATTTGCTTGCAAATAAGTTTAAATTTTTTACTGATCATCAGGCATTATTATATCTCGTAAACAAGCCATGCAATACAGGAAGATTAGTGAGATGGTTTCTCTTGCTAATGGAATATGACTTTGAGGTTGTGGTAAGAAAAGGTAGGACTCACTTACGAGCAGATCACCTCTCCAGGCTCACATCGGGAGAAGCCCCACAAGGAGTGTCAGATGACCTTCCTGATGCTTACTTGTTTAAGTTGGAAGTGGTGCCGCAGTGGGCCAAGCCACTAGTACCAGTATTGACATACGGGCCTAATCATCCAGTGGTGAACACACGGAATAGAGAGATCGTAAAAGCCCAAAAGTACCATATCATGGCAGGAAGCATGTACAAGCACACAGATCAAGGGATCTTGGCTTGTTGCGTAGAAGAGGATGAGTACGCTAAATGGTTGCAATCAGCACATGTAGGTGCGTTAGAGCAACACCATTCAAAGCAAAGAACTTTGCAGACTCTAAAGAGATTCGGAGTGCATTGGCCAACTATGGAAGTGGATGTCCAAAAGTTGTGCAAGGAATGCCCAATCTGTTGCACTAAACCACCAGTAGAACATGCCACTCTTTATCAAGTATCCATTGTGCCAGATTGGAGCGAACCACTAGTATCATTCCTGAGGACAAACACATTCCCTCCAGACATGACTCTGGCTAGGAAAAGGAGTTTAGAACAAGAAGCCTTGGATTACTCACTCCTCGGTGATAATCTATACAAACGCGGTAAGGATGGTTACCTGAGACTGTGTGTCCATGAAAGTGAGTATCTTAAGATCTTAGAAACTGCTCACCAAGGTGTAGCAGGAGGACACTTTGGACCAGATCGGGTAATCAAGGCAATACTATTTGCGGGCTTCTGGTGGCCTACCCTTCACATGGATGCACATACCTATGTGAAACAGTGTGATGTCTGTCAGAGGACTCAGTATCCTATACGCAAAGATGAGATGCCACTGAAACCTATGATGGGTGGACGTGCATTCTCTAAGTGGGGAATAGACTTCGTAGGTCCTATTAATCCCCCAGCTAAGGGTTCTCATGCGGAATACATCATTGTGGCAACAGATTATCTCACCAAGTGGGTAGAGGTAAAAGCTACAACCAAGAACGATGCTCAAACAACTGCCAAATTCTTGTTTGAGAATGTATTCACGAGATATGGGCTACCCATAGAGCTTGTAAGTGATAGAGGCACTCATTTCTTGAACGAAGTGATTGAAAAGCTACTCCAAGAATTCTTGGTAATACACAAGAAGTCTGCCCCTTATCACCCTCAAGCTAATGGACAAGCTGAGAGCACTAATAAGATTTTATGCAATGTACTGACGAAATTAGTGAACACTAAACGCTCTGATTGGGACAAACAGCTACACCATGCTGTTTGGGCATACCGAGTTGCCTACAAAACGGTACTCCAAGCCACCCCCTTTCAGATGGTATTCGGTCAAAACGCTGTGTTACCTTTGGACTTCTTGATCCCTACATTGAAAGTAGCACAAGAGCACGAATGGACAGGTCATGAGCTCTCCTCTAGGATCTTTGACCTTGAACGATTAGGGGAAACAAGACTGAGAGCCGCTGCAGGAATATATGCAGCCAAGAAGAGACAGAAGGCATATTTCGATGCCCATGTGAAGGATAAGGGCTTGAAAGCAGGAGATTTAGTTTTAGTTTATACACTAAAACAACACGCCAGGAAGCTAGAAAAGAGAGGCTACGGACCTATGATCATCAATAGGATCTCCACGAGCGGAGCAGTACAACTAGCCACGTTAGAGGGTGACGTTCTCCCAAACTATATTAGCGGTTGCAGAGTCAAGTTGTATCAGGAACCCCTCACGGAGGAAATGCTCAGCCGACTCAACACTGCTAAGAAACGCAAAGAGGAAGAAAAGCGCATTCGAGAAGAGGCTCAAGCAGAGGCTTTAGAACGCATCAGAAGGATGAAGTTACGCAGACAAGGCCGAGATATGACTACAACAGTTGACCATGCAGATCAAGGATATCCCATGGCCATGTGTGAAGTTGCAGGAACAAGCTCGAGTAGAATAATTGATAGACGTCCTTTCATAACCATAGATATAGGACAAGGGCAGAGTGCAAGGACCGTAAGAGCCTTGATTGACTCAGGTGCCGCCACTAGCGCTGTTAAATTGTCTTACTGTCAAGAGTTGCAGTTAACTGTCAATCCTGTGGAAGCATATCTCATAGGATTGGGAGGCGTGGTAACCCCTTGCATGGGCGAGGTGGAACTTCCCCTCTACATTCACGATGAGGCAATGACCGTTAAAGTACTAGTGTGTCAAGATGAGGATCTCACTGAACCTCTCGTCTTGGGTCAGGATTGGATCTATGACCGAGCAGTCAATCTAAACCTAAGAAGTGGACTTCTCCAGGTTTGGGTCAGTCATAGTCGAGTTACAGTAGAATTAGACAATGGAACACTCAAGGAACTAGGAAAGGCACAGACTCCTGGTCCTTCCAGGGGTACACATGAAGATGACCATGCTGTTCTTGTTCAAAACCCTGTGTTGCAGAGGAATGACATTTGCAAAAAAGGAGTCAGGGATGCAACGGATCTCCCTTCTTTTCCAAAGGCCCGAAGGAGGCAGCAACCAAAGGCGGATCACAAGCAGAAGAAGCAGAGTACTACCTATGTCCGAGATCAAAAATACCTGCGCAGCAGAATGTCCCAGAAAATAATCCAGGTGTGGGTGCGGAAAGGCGAACGACCGGGTGCACCACCGTCAACTACGCGGGCAAAGCCTCTTATTAGTAACCAACAACACGACGCTAATAAGAAGTCTTTCAGAAATTCTTCTGCTAAAGTAAAATCTATTTGGGTGCCCAAGAAGTCGATGAAGGCAAGCCCACAATCTAGACAAATTTGGGTGCCTAAGGCTTGCTTGAGGGCACAAGTAGTTACGCCAAGGCCACAACCTATGCAGCATAACCCTTCTACGAGTACAACCAGAATTCCCTCATGCTCAACACTTAGGAACACACCAAGACCCATGAGCATGCATAAAATCACTTATAAGTGGGTCCCTAAAAGGCCCCATTCCCAAACGGCGACACCGACACAGCTCTCTAGAGTCCCTACGAAACCGAAAGCAAAGCCCATCCACTGCATTTGGCAGTCTAAGACCTGTAATAAACCCCCCGACCCCAATTTGTAAATTCACCCCACTTACTAACGGCATTAGTCTCCTAGGAATACACAAACGTTAACTACACTCACTGTCTTCGTGCACTTACTAACCACTAACTCATCACCTGCCTCATGTTAATGTTGTAACGGGGACAACAACGGATTTATTCTGTCCATTACGATGTTAACACATGCTTCTATATTCTCACAGAATCAGAAGACAAGCAGTAAAATGGCAGATGCGACAGGTTCGGGCTCACAAGTAGGAATACTTACTGCGGGAATTGATGTGGATAGTATACCCGTGGATGTGCCCCCGACGGAACGACCAGTGGAGATGCTACACCTTCAGCAACTCCCGGTGCCAGATCCACCTACAGGCATCACGAAAAGAGTTCATGCCAATTCTCATTGGTTCAATGGCATGCCCGGTCCATTAGGTGAGGCCAAGCATATCTGGGAGTCTAAATGCGAGTATGACAGATCATGGGTGCGATTCCAATTTTTCTCCAAGGAGTTCGAGACTTTACAGAACACCGAAGATCTACAGACCATATGGCAACGAGCAGGATTGGCGGAATATTTTGAAGCCCCACTACCTAAACCCGATCTCCTCCGATGTTACTATTTGGTCTCCACATTACAAGCTAATGAAGATAAGGACCAACCCGGATCATTTGTTCTCCCCTCATTGCTGGGCAACAACGAGTTGAAGAGGTTTGAACTTACTGTGGAGCTGGTAAGCGACGCTTTAAATATGCATGGCACGCATGTGCCCTCAGAAAAGGATGCTCTTGTTCCCACCAACATGAAGGACAGGAAACTAGTGAAGCTGAAAGACATGGCAGCACTCACCCCAAATGTGTCCATCCCTCTCCGAATGTGCATGCAACATTTCGCCTTCCCCGGTCAAGACCGATTCACGCAACCACACAAGAAGATCTGGTTTGCTCTCTACTTGGCGGAAGCAGGTGCGTTACCTATTAAGCTACCAGTGTGGATTATAGATCAGTTGTATGAAGCGAACAAACGGGCTTCTAGGAAATTAGTGGTGAACGGATGCTGTGCACTCACACGCATCATTTACCGATGCTTGGCATATGATGTCCCCATTGAGCGTGCCTTAACTTGGGCACAATTACAAATGTTTAAAAGGCTCAAGACATCCACACATCAGTCCAAGCGCATGAGGGGCGCGATCCCTTGCGTCCAGACACGGGAAGTCCTGACTACTCCTGAGGCATCACCATTAAGAGAGGGCACTGTACCTCCCTTTACCATTAGGATACTCAGGTCGGAATCTGACACTACGACACAACCTACCCCATCGGCTCCTCCGGTTACACCTGAATTCGAATTTGCTGCCACTGGAGACGCTGAAGGACTGGACCCCCAGGATTTCGAAGCATTCCTACAAAGCACACAATTCTCTGATGTGGAGTTTTATTCAGAGGCAGAGGAGCAGGGCACATCCTCACGAAGAAGAAGAAAGTCTACAGACGGTAGACATGTCCATTGGAGTGACGCTCAGCAAAGTCAACAACACGGACACACGGAAGAAGAAGAAGCGTATGAAGAAGAGACCACTGAAGCCCCAGCATATACAGCAGAACTCCGAAGGCTGTATCAGATTATGGAAAGAATGCGATCGCAGCAGTTACTCACTGAACAGAGCAGTAGAGTACTTATGACTCAGTTGTTGGAAGAAGCGGGAGTTGACTCAGAGTACAGGGAAGGTCTCTTATTGATGGCAGAAACATATGGAGTTGTAGAAGCTGTGCGCACTGCCATTCAGAGGCCTTCAGTTCAATATGACCCACGAAGGTTCCAGACACGACCTCGCTCAGGTAAAAATATCCAAATTCCCGTTACAGTTGCAGAAGAGCCAACTACTACACCAACCTCCCAAACAGTTAGTCAACAGCACCCCGCCACCCATGAGGAGTCCACCGAGCCACTACCACCTACTCCCCCACCATCACCTCCTAGAACAGAGACAGTGGAAATCCCATCGACCACTCAACCCACTGACCCAACCTTCATCTTTCGTACTCCCATCTCTAGTGCCACCCTATTCTCTACCACTGATAACCCGATCTTTGACGCAAACCCCATCACCACACAACCCACTGAAACCCTTCCCGAGCCTGCCCTAGGACAACCATCCCCAATGCCTTCAGCCACGGGCCACCCTGACCCCAGATCCACATTCATGGGCTTCCCTACTACCACGCAACCCTTTCCACCCTTCTCAAATTTACGACCCCAACCCCCGATATCCCTTTCTCCATTTCTACAATCCCTCCAGGACATTTTTGCTAGAGCTTTTCAACCAGGCTCTCAACCATTCCCTGCCTCTTCAGCTCCCCACCCCACGTCACATCTATTCACCACTTCCACACACACACCACCTACCATACCAATGTATATGGCAGGCCCCACACTAACACCCACTCCTGAAGGTATGGACATTTCACCACCCACGGCACCTCCACCCACGGTTTCACCTCCTCCCATTCCCCCTCCACCAATTTCACCCACACACACAACTTTCATAGACACATCATTCACTGTCTCCCTTCCCCAATTCCCTTCCCATGCATCTTCCACGGTAAACACCCCCCACTCATCTATAGGAAATGCATTGGACACCATGTTGGCTTGTATATCAAATTTAAGAACAGATTACATTCAGCTCCAGCAACAAAACGAACGCCTGCAAGAGCACTCAGCGACACTACAGCACCGCCTTGCGGCACTAGAAGAGGAGAACACTCGCCTCCACGCACAGTTCCACACCCTCCAAGAAGCCCACAATATATTGGAGGTACAGCTACAGAACGTAGATCAGGAAGCAGTGCAGGTGGTAGAAGGTCACCTACGGACACAGCTGGAACGCAACTCAAAACTTCAGCGAAATATGGCACTACTTAAACGCCATCTTGCGGCTGCTCAGGAAGAGAACAGACGTCTGCAAATACAAAATCAAGAGAACCTGGAGGCAGCTATTGAGAGCACACCGGGGGCACCCATCAGCCCATCCAAGTTTCAAGCAGTGACCCCCGATAATATCAAGATTATATTGGAAGATTATGCCATGCTGCTCGAAGCACATGATAAGCTATCGGAGGAGCTAGGACAACTGAAGCAGGAACACCAACAAGGACCAACAACTGCCACCCCAACCACCCCCTCTGCGGCTTCGCTTCTCTCAGACGCAGAGGCCATAAAAGATCTCCAGAAACAGGTAACTGAATTGCAAACACGCCTACTACAATATGAGAGACCATCTTCCCCTCCGGAGGCTCCCACGGACGAAGAAGTTGTGAAAATTCCTGTGGAACAACCGTTTGATGAAGAATATGATCCGCAACCATTCCCAGGAGGCCAACAAACAGAGGAAGCGCAGGACACGTTCGAGGCACCACGGCCGCCATGGTTACGACAAGTGGAGGAAATCGGGAGTTCGCACGAAGAGCGCACCGTAGTGCAAAATCAGGCCATGAGGGTCATAGAGGAGACTGTGTTACAATCAGCTTACTTTCAGAACCTGTCATCGCGACGCCTGATTCTCTCATCGGAACTCCAGTACAGGCCATATTATATTCTCTTGGCTGATTATAATGCAGAAATACAAAGAGTCACGGGTCAGATTCCTACTTTTGCGACCCAATTTCAACCCGAAGACCTTCCTCCAGAGGTGCGAAAAGGCAAGATTCGTCAACCCACATGGCGGCAGAAACTTTTAGAGACCTATCCAGAAATGCTACGCACATGGAACAACGCGCCGTTGCACCTCCTGTACAACCCATGCTACGGTCCAGTCCCCCGTCGCAGGTCGTGGAAGGCATTTAATATCAAGGTACAGAACAATGCGCAATGCAAGGAATGGCTGAACTACCCGTACATCGCGCCACCACAAGGACCACCATCGGTAGCATATATGATGGGGACCATTCGCCACTGGATGCCCCGCTTGAAGCCCATGCAAGATGTAGCAGCGCAAATGATGCTTAAAATCTTAGATATGATGCAAGTAGTGCTGAAGACCTTTAGAAATGCAGCCGCACCACAGGTACGTCTTCCGGGGTTTAGCAATGGAAATTACGACTTGGTGTATGACATGAGCACCACCCCCAGTATCCGTGTGGCTTACGCTTGGCATGCACGCATCAAATACCTCCCCGCCTGCTACAAACAGACCTTCGAAGAAATGTTCAGATCAGGTTTCTGGGAGTATCACTCGGAGATTTTCGCACCAAAACCGACACATCTGCTTCAACTGTTTGCTTGTGAACAAGCAATGTATTCAGAGTACTACACCACCCCGCAACCAGAGACCCCCGGTGCAATAAATTGGGAGGCATTGGAAGCCGATCTAGCAAGAGGCTTAAGGATAGGAGAACATGAACTGGCCACCAATGTCATCCAATATTACATCGACCACCCGCGAGAACAAAGGTCTGTCAGGGGCGACAGACGCTAGGAAGGGGGGAGTGTTGGCATACAAAGCAACAAAGGAGTCATGCACAATACGGCAACAAGGCCAGATCATTTTTCCCATAGATTATGTACAACTCAAGTGGTTTTAATCACTACACAAACATTGTAAATCCCGTTTTTGGTAGATTAGACTCCATTTTGTGCAAGCCGAGGAGTCCTCGAGCTTGAGGAGTATTAGAAGTACCCTCTTACCAATTTTCATAATTTTTAGACTTCGTTTGAGCCCTCAAATAAGCCCTGGAACCTAATTTTTAACTAGGCCGGACACTAGGTCTGGACAGGGACAAAGCTAGTCAAAAACTATAAAAAGAGCTAGAGAGCTCATTTTTGAGGTTAGATTGTAATTGAAACGAACTTGTAAGAGCAATTTGAAAGTAATCTAAAAGCTCCATTGATTCTCACTCTTTGTCTTACCTTGTGTGCGCGTGTGTGTGTATGTGTGTGCATGCTTGTGTGCTTCTCACTCACGCACTTGTGCCGCCACTTGCTCGAGGTCTTCATACCATCCTCACGTCTTCCCGGATTGACATCGTGTGTGTGTATGTGTGTGCATGCTTGTGTGCTTCTCACTCACGCACTTGTGCCGCCACTTGCTCGAGGTCTTCATACCATCCTCACGTCTTCCCGGATTGACATTAAAGGAGGTGCTACTCATCATTGAGCTACAGCTGGGTTATACTGTTTCGTTTGTGGCCTCGGCCTAGCTACTTGTGCCCTCAAGCAAGCCTTAGGCACCCAAATTTGTCTTGATTGTGGGCTAGCCTTCATCGACTTCTTGGGCACCCAAATAGATTTCACGTTAGCAGGAGAATTTCTGCAAGACTTCTTATTAATGTTGTGTTGTTGGTTATTAATAAGAAACTTCGCCCGTGTAGTTGACGATGGTGTAGCCGTTTGTTCGCCTTTCCGCACCCACACATGGTTTATTTTCTGGGACATTCTGCTGCGCAGGTACTTTTGATCTCGGACATAGGTAGTACTCTGCTTCTTCTGCCTTTGATCCACCTTGGGTTGCTGCCTCCTTCTGGCCTTTGGAAAAGAAGGGAGTTCCGTTGCATTCCTGACTCCTTTTTTGCGAATATCATTCCTCTGCATCACATAGTTTTGGACAAGAACAGCATGGTCATCTTCATGTGTACCCCTGGAAGGACCAGGAGTCTGTGCCTTTCCTAGTTCCTTGAGTGCTCCACTGTCTAATTCTACTGTAACTCGACTATGATTGACCCAAACCTGGAGAAGTCCACTTCTTAGGTTTAAATTAATTGCTTGGTCATAGATCCAATCTTGACCCAAGACTAGAGGTTCAGTGAGATCCTCATCTTGACACACCAGTACTTTAACTGTCATTGCCTCATCATGAATGTAAAGGGGAAGTTCCACCTCGCCCATGCAAGGGGTTTCCACTCCTCCCAATCCTATAAGATATGCTTCCACAGGATTGACAGTCAACTGTAATTCTTGGCAGTAAGACACTCTAACAGCACTAGTGGCTGCGCCTGAGTCAATCAAGGCTCTTACGTTCCTTGCACTCTTTCCTTGTCCTATATCTAGGGTTATGAAAGGACGTCTATCAATTATCCTATGCGAGCTTGTTCCTGCAACTTCACACATGGCCATAGGAAATCCTTGATCTGCATAGTCATTCGCTCTAGGCTGATCTCTACCTTGCCTTCGTAATTTCATCCTTCTGATGCGTTCTAAAGCTTCTGCTTGAGCTTCTTCTCTAATTCGCTTTTCTTCCTCTTTGCGTTTCTTAGCAGTGTTGAGTCGGCTAAGCATTTCCTCTGTGAGGGGTTCTTGATACAACTTGACTCTGCAACCGCTGATATAGTTAGGGAGAACATCACCCTCTAACGTGGCCAGTTGTACTGCTCCACTCGTGGAGATCCTATTAATGATCATAGGTCCGTAGCCTCTCTATTCTAATTTCCTTGCGTGTTGTTTCAGTGTATAGACTAAGACTAGATCTCCCGCTTTCAAGCCTTTATCCTTCACATGGGCATCAAAGTATGCCTTCTGTCTCTTCTTGGCTGCATATATCCCTGCAGCGGCTCTCAGTCTTGTTTCTCCTAATCGTTCAAGGTCAAAGATCCTAGAGGAGAGCTCATGACCTGTCCATTCGTGCTCTTGTGCCATTCTCAATGTAGGAATCAAGAAGTCCAAGGGTAGCACAGCGTTTTGGCCAAATACCATCTGAAAGGGGGTGGCTTGGAGTACCGTTTTGTAGGCAACTCGATATGCCCAAACAGCGTGGTGTAGCTGTTTGTCCCAATCAGAGCGTTTAGTGTTCACTAATTTTGTCAGTACATTGCATAAGATTTTATTAGTGCTCTCAGCTTGCCCATTAGCTTGAGGGTGATAGGGGGCAGACTTCTTGTGTATTACCAAGAATTCTTGGAGTAGATTTTCAATCACTTCGTTCAAGAAATGAGTGCCTCTATCACTTACAAGCTCTATAGCTAGCCCATATCTTGTAAATACATTCTCAAACAAGAACTTAGCAGTTGTTTGAGCGTCGTTTTTTGTCGTAGCCTTTACCTCCACCCACTTGGTGAGATAATCTGTTGCAACAATGATGTATTCCGCATGAGAACCCTTAGCTGGGGGATTAATAGGACCTACGAAGTCTATTCCCCACTTAGAGAATGCACGTCCACCCATCATAGGTTTCAGTGGCATCTCATCTTTGTGTATAGGACACTGAGTCCTCTGACAGACATCACACCGTTTCACATAGGTATGTGCATCCATGTGAAGGGTAGGCCACCAGAAGCCCACAAATAGTATTGCCTTGATCACCCGATCCGGTCCAAAGTGTCCTCCTGCTACACCTTGGTGAGCAGTTTCTAAGATCTTAAGATATTCACTTTCATGAATACATAGCCTCAGGTAACCATCTTTACCACGCTTGTATAGATTATCACCAATGAGTGAGTAATCCAGCGCTTCTTGTTCTAAACTCCTTTTCCTAGCCAGAGTCATGTCTGGAGGGAATGTGTTTGTCCTCAGGAAGGATACTAGTGGTTCACTCCAATCTGGCACAATGGATACTTGATACAGAGTGGCGTGTTCCACTGGTGGTTTTGTGCAACAGATTGGGCATTCCTTGCACAACTTTTGGACATCCGCTTCCATAGTTGGCCAATGCACTCCGAATCTCTTTAGAGTCTGTAAAGTTCGTTGCTTTGAATGGTGTTGCTCTAGTGCACCTACATGTGCTAGTTGCAACCACTTAGCGTACTCATCCTCTTCTACGCAACAAGCCAAGATCCCTTGATCTGTGTGCTTGTACATCTGTGTGCCATGATGTGGTACTTCTGGGCTTTTACAACCTCTCTATTCCGTGTGTTTACCACTGGATGATTAGGCCCGTATGTCAATACTGGTACCAATGGCTTAGCCCACTGCGGCACCACTTCCAAATTAAACAAGTAAGCATCAGGAAGGTCATCTGATACTCCTTGTGGGGCTTCTCCCGATGTGAGCCTAGAAAGATGATCAGCTCTCAAATGGGTCCTCCCTTTCCTTACCACAACCTCAAAATCATATTCCATTAGCAAGAGAAACCATCTCACTAATCTTCCTGTATTGCAAGGCTTGTTTACGAGGTATAGCAATGCCTGATGATCAGTAAAAAATTTAAACTTATTTGCAAGCAAATAATGTCTAAATTTCTTAACTGCATATACCATGCCTAATCCTTCTCGCTCTGTAGTGGTGTAATTCCGTTCAGCTGCATTCAACTGTCTACTGGCATAGGCAATTGGAAGATCCATATTACCTTCACCAGTAGGTTGTGCCAGCACACATCCAATGGCATAATTGGATGCATCCACGTGAACGTGGAATGGCTTATTCCAATCTGGTGTGGTCAAGATTGGTGCTGAACATAATCTTCGTTTAAGCTCCTGGAAGGAATTCTCACATTCATCCGTCCACTCAAAGTTTGTCAGAAGTCCGTACATGGGCTTTGCAATGACAGCATACATGTGTATAAATCGTCGGTAATAACCACAATGCCCCATGAAAGCTTGGACTTCCTTGACATTCTTTGGCCTCGGTAGCTCTGCTATGGCTCTCACTTTTTCTTCGTCGGTAGATATGCCATTCTTTGACACTATGTGTCCTAGAATCTTGCCTTGCCTGACCATAAAAACACACTTTTCTGGGTTCAGGCAGACTTGATATTCTCTACATTTGTCAAAGATTTGTCTGAGTTCAGGAATATGGGTTTGTCTAATATTGGAATGAGCACAAAGATCATCAACATAGACTTCTAAACTCTTCCTCAGGAACTCCTTAAACACATGGCACATCAGCCTCTGGAAGGTAGCTGGTGCATTGGTAAGCCCAAATGGCATTACTCTAAAGGCAAAAATGCCCCATTCTGTGGCAAAGGTTGTCTTATGCTGATCCTCTGGAGCTATGGCTACTTGATTGTAGCCCGAAAATCCATCAAGGAAGCTGTACACTTCCTTGCCTGCCACTCTTTCTAAGAGATGTTCTGTGATGGGAAGCGGATAGTTATCTCGAATCGTGGCGGCATTAACCTTTTTCAAGTTAATGCACACACACAGCTTGCCATTCTTCTTGGGCACCACTACGATGGGGGATACCCATTCAGTGTGCTCAATTTCATAGATAAATCCAGCTTCGACCAGTCTATCTATCTCTTCCTTGATCTTAGCAGCGTAATTATCATTATATGTGTAGGGCTTTTGCTTAGAGGGTTTGGCATCTGAGGTCATGGGAATGGTGTGTGAGCATATGTCAGGGTCAACACCTTTCAAATCCTTGTAACTCCAAGCGAATACATCTCTGTATTCTCTTAGCAAGGCAATCAATTCGTACTCTTCTTCTTCTGTTAGGTCATGACCTATGTACGTACATCTCTCCTCTCCTTCTTCTAGGGCCACTACGATTTTCTTGGTAGTTTCTTTGTTATCATAGGCCTCTCCTGATTGTGCCTCTCGTTTAGGCATTCTTATCATGACTCTCCTGTCATCTATCTCATACTTCTTAAAATTTTCTAGGACCTCAAACAAAGATTCTTCCTCTTTTGGTGAGGCTTCTCTCTTCTTTCGTTTCTTTCCTTCTTCCTTCGGGGTCACATGTGTTGCTAATCTTACATCATTTGTAACCTCTCCATGCCTTTGGGGTTGAAATTCTATTTCATGGAAGTATTCTTCATCTGATGCAAATGGTGGGTCCATAATGATTGACTCTAGATCGGAGTCACTTGCATCCTCAAATGCATCAGGGCTAGGTTCGCATTCTTCTAGAACTACCTCTCCCATGATTGGCTCTATGGAGAAGACTGAAATGTCATAGCCATCCTCATCACAGTGAGGTGTCCATTGTTCTTCATTGATGGCTACATCCATTGTTGCTAAAATTTCTGCCCAGCCATGGGGTTCAAATTCCTCGTCTGGAAAAACTACAGGTGCATAGGCTGGGTCTTGAATGGGTCTATGGGTTTCGTTTGCACCTATTTCTCTGGCCTTTTCTCTCTTCTCTTCCTCTACTGCTACTTTGCACATCCATAAGTGGGTGTCTTCATGCATCCATGAGGATCCAGACCCTATGGAATGCACCGATTCTGTATCATCTTTGGCTCTATGGATGGGATTCCATTGGATAGGAGGGACATCTCTATGAGAATAATCCTTGAGATTGACTTTGGTCGTAACACCTAAGTGTTGCAGGTACAAAGAATTGGTTCCCCAATCCTGTACCACTTGTAACTGTCGCATGAATGGTCTTCCCAAAATCATCTCATAGGCATGATTTTTGCTGAAGTCACATATAGCAAATGTATGCTCAAACTCGACACCACAAGTGGTGAGAGTTATTCCTTCTAGCAATCCTAGGGGTCTCTCTATGTGACCATCGGCCATCTGCAATTTCATTCTCGTTGGCCTGAGTGCCGGCTTGCCCCAACGCTTCCATAGGGAAGTAGTGGCAATTGCAACTCCTGCACCTGAGTCCAAAATTGCCTTGGTGGTGTACTCCTGGTAGGTGATGGGAAGATAGGTGTTTTCTTCTTCACCTTCACACATATCTCCTATCTTGTCCAAGGGAATTTCTGGCACTGTCCTATGGGATCCTATTCGGGAACGTGGTTCTGCAACTTCAGTCACTTGACTGGCTACATATTTTCGCGCTTTTGGTCTATTCTTAGGCAGTTCTTCCAAAGTGAGATCGCACTGATCCCTGGCGTTCTTTACTCCCTCCGTGTTCCTTGGTATTACTGAGTCGTCGTTCCTTACCATGACTGTGGGTGCTCTCATACACGTGGACTTTGCTTCCCATGGGCCTGTGAAGTGGGGTAGCTCTTGTATGGAATTAGACTCAAAGTCCAATCTCCCGTGAGACTGAGCACTCTCATGTTCCCCGTAAATAGATGGGATGTCTTGTGGGAATTGATCGTGTGCATCGTCCACAAGTTCAAAAGGAGGGGCGACCTCACTTTCGTTATCCCATTTGTCTTCTTGAATCTCTCGTAGGAAGTCTGGTGCAAACCGATTCATAGAAGAAGAAGTGTCTGGCTCCGTGGAATTGGGCACATAAGCAACCTAGGAAGGAGGGCTTGTTCTATCGTTGGCTCTCTCCTTGCTCTCATAGATGGCTGGAGCACAAGCTTCTTGGGGAGGATTACTTATCCTATTACTCTTTCGAGCAGGCTCATACGCTCCCTGAGACGGAATGTAGGCAACCTGTGGAGGTACGTAAGCTTTTGAGGGAGGCTCATCTGCCTTTTGGGGAGGAAGATAGGCTTCTTGAGGAGGCGCGTGGGCTTCCTGAAGAGGCTGGCTTATCCGTTCTCTTCCCCTTTCCTTTCTTTGAGGGGTAGGTTCCTTTTCTGATTGTGCAATTAGCCTCTCTATTCTTTCTAGCAGTCCATCAAAATGTAACTGCGTCTTAGCGGAGCTAGAGATGTTAAAGAGGCGGCTAGCTTCGAACATGGCTTGAGCCAATTCCACCATCTTAGCACAAATTTTGGTTCGTTCAAGCTCTAGCTCGGCTCTAGGGTAGCACTTTTCATGATCAGTTATGGTTGGCCCTTCTTGGATTCTGGCCTGATATGCTTTAAGCATCATGTTTAGGTCTTCAGGAGTGGGATCAGCTAGGACTGATCCTACTCTAGGGGGTGGTGGGATTTGATGAGGCGGTGGGGGAGGTGGTGGGTCGGATGGAGATGGGAGTGGTGGTGGTGGAGTAGTGTGAGAGGGAGTTTGAGTTGTGAGTTCGGTTATTCTGGCTCTTGTTTCCCTTACGCTTTCCTCGAGTTCACTCATCTTTTTAGCCCATTGTCTTTTCATTCTTTCTCGACTATCTTTCCACGCTCTAGTCCTTTTCTTTGTCACGCTCTCGGTTTCACTAGCCTCTGGGCCCTTTTCCTGACTTGCCTCTTGGTTTTGCTGCAATGCCTGAGCTCTAGTGACTACCTGCACGGATGCAGTGGAAGTGACACTTCCTGAGGAATCAACAACCAAACCAATCACATTGATAGGAGTGATTTTTGGCATATTATTGGGGTTCTTTGGGCAATCTCGTAGAAGATGCTCTTTTCCACAATCTTGGCAAAAGCCTTGGATCGTCACGGACTGATTTTGTGTAGGTGGAGGTAAGGGACAATCACGAATGAAGTGATCTCCCTGACATCGGTAGCATGGTCCTCTAGGAAATGGTGGTCGTACCTGCCTAGGTTGAGGCCTAGGGTTGGGGTTTGCATACATGACGTTTGTGTAGTCTGACTCCCAACTAGGTTCACTTGGTTCTTCACTATAGTAGGACTCACCATGTTCTGGAGACTGCATGTAGTAAGCCTGGGGACTATCGACATGTGTAGAATCAAAGCTATGGTCACTTGGATCACTTTCAGAAAGCAAGGATGTTACCGAGACTAAGGCTCTATTCAGGTTCTCTTCTGCAGCAGTATACTTTACCGGGATCACGTTAGCGGGGTTTGGAGGTTGTTGAGCTAGCACCGGTTGGGGTCTCAGTTGGGTCTGATATGGTTGCGGATAGGGTTGCTGTTGCCTGCCATATGGCTGTGGAGGGTACTGGTTCTGGTATCTTCCCTGTTGAGGGTATGGCTGAGGGTAGGGTTGCCTAACCGCCTGCCTGTTGTATGGGCAATCTTGCGCAGTGTGATTGGTGTACTTCCGTTCTATGGTGCAGTACTGGCTACTAGGATTAACTTGGGGTTGAGCCATAATGGGACATACATTCGCCATGTGGTCGCCACCACAAGTATAGCATCTTTTCACAGGGGCAAACCTCGGAATTTGTTTGCTAGAGACGCCTAGTTTTTGTGCCACTTTCTCTGCGAGTTCCTCAATTGATGTGGATTGCGTGGAAGAGTGACTAGAAGCACTATCTGAATCTTTGTAGATTTTGGAAAGCTCTAGTTCCTCCCCTAGGTTATCTTCAATGTCAATGCACATGCGTACACACTCTTCTATAGTCCTAGGGTCCTTCAGATACACGTAGGATCTCAATTTCGTACTCAGCAATCCATCAAGGAATAAGGCTACTTGTTTGGCAGGTGTGGGTAGCTCCGAAACAGGGCACCTTTCAAGGTATTGTCTAAATCTTCTTCCTGCCAGTCTTACAGTCTCTTGGGGAGTCTGTTTAAAGCTGTGAATCAATGAGGAGGTATTGTGTCTTATGCCGCTCTTAGAGAACTCTACAATGAAAGCCTCTAGGAGTTGGTCTATGCTCCTGAACTGTCGCTCATCCAATGGCTGAAACCATGTAAGTGATGTGTTCCTAAGGGTTAGACCGAAGGCATTGTACTGCGTGAATAGATCCTCCACTTGTTCAGCTCTCAAGACTTGCTTGAACTCTGCCACATGATCATAGGGATCTCCTGTGCCATCAAAGTAATTCTTCATGGACTTAACTAGCTGGGTTGGTCTCAACGTTCTTGTATGCTCTCTAGGTCTCGGCAGCGGGAATCCATCCACATTTCTTTGATTCCTGTGAGCTCTAAGCATCTCAGGTTCTACTCGATTCGTCTCCGTCCTCGTTCTTTCTCTGCCCGCTGGGTTAGCAAAGCTTACTTCTGGTCTATCTCTACTTCTGTCTCTTTGCATACCATGAGCTTGGGACGTTCCAGCCCCAGGGTGACCATAGGATACATTCAATCTTGGCTGGGGGAAAATGAATTCACCCTTCCAAGTGTAAGCATGCCTATCATTTTCCGTAACCACAAAGATCCGTTCTGAAGCGTGATCTAGGTAGGTCACTCTGCCTGGGCTATCAGGGTCCTTAAACTCGTAGATCATGATATTCCTGATATCCGTTGGCTGATTAGATTTATACCTCCAAAAGGCTTCGTCAGTTTCTCGATTGAGGAGCAACTCTATGCTCTTGTTGTCTTGGGGAACCCACTCAGGCGTGATAATCCTCGTGAGAACTGATTTACCTCGAGGGGTTCTAGGTTCCGCACCCATGTTCCCTTGTTCCAAGTCTCCTAAGTCCGCTTCTGAGATTACATTACCAAATTCATCTGTCCTATCCGGGTGACTAGTGACTACGTATATGGTTCCTTCTTTGTCCAGGTATGCGCCGTTTTCAAATTTGACAACTGGGTGCTCTAGTCCCATGGATTGATCAGGATTTTTAATCTGGACCACGGATCTTCCTAGGCCGTCCTCATAGATGCTAGCACCTAATCGGTTGGTCCTAAGGTACTCCAACTGTGTTTTGTAAGGGCCTTCTACCCTGTACAAGTAAGGCACTCCTGAACTTCCCGTAGGTCTGTCCATGCCTTGAGACATCTCTGACTCACTGGTCTCAGAGCTAGGGTAGTACGAGTGGTGGCTCAACTGCTGGGCCCAAGACCTAGCAGTGTGGTTAACACTAGCCTCTGAAGATCTAAGGCTTTGTCTCTCCCTTACTAGATGTCGTCCTGATCTAAGGTTCATATGCCTATCTAGGTAGCCCAATTCTTTGCCCAGAGTACAACTTCGTTGCCGATCAATTGGTATCAGTCACTTGATTCTTTTTAGTTATTTATCGTGTTTAAGGTCTTGTCTGATATTACGTCGTCGAAATACTTGAGTGTTCTTCGTACTTTCAGGTTGATCGTTCCACGTTAGGTTCTTTTCCTTTATGTTATCGACAGTATCGAGATTAGGTTTTTAGCTTGAACTTGAGTTTTTAGGTAGTCTTCAACTTGATGCCTGCCTATCGTCGCTCTGACTTACTCCTACCTCTCGTTGTCTTAGCTTAGACTATGAATTGACAGAGGGGGTTAAAAGTGTCCAACCTTTTGTTTCCTGCTCGGTTGCCCTGACTGCCCAGGAAGTGTGTTCCCAAGCCTGCACTTACTCTTGCTTAGAACGCCTTTCGATGCTCTCAAAGGATCTGTAAAAGTTCCAGAGTTAGCTTAAAGATTTAAATTCCAATGACAGACCCAATGATTTTCATTCCTGTAGCACACACACTAGCTTGCATAGTGATTTTTAAGAGGACAATTCTATAGACCCCTGACTTTGATCCCCCTGGGTGTGGTCAACTTCAAGATACCCTATCTGAAAATCAATGCATTATCTTTATAAAAAACAGTTGAGGGCGTGTAGTATATGCCACGAGTTTTCCGACAAGCCCAAGAGCTCAAAAAATGGATTTCGTATGGAAAAGTTATGACTGTTCAGGGTTTAGGGGGTTAAAACAGGATTCAAACTGGCTGACAGACCCTAGAGTTTTCTCCCAATTCACAAGTATAGGAACCTCAAAAATGCTAATGGATTGACTATTGTGCCCCAAAATTGCCCCAAATTTTGAAATAAAAAACCCTAATTTTTTGGCCGAAAAGCCTGTCAATCGCGATTGACAGAAGTGTCCGTCGGGCCTGTCAGTCGCGATCGACACGTTTTCCGAATTTTTCACCGAGATTTCAGTCAATCGGGGGCCTATCAGTCGCGATGGACACGTGGCTACGCGCAAAAGTCAATCAATCGTGGAATTTCAGTCAATCGCGATCGACAGTGTCAATCGCGATCGACAGGGGGTGTCGGTCGTGGCTGTCAGTCGCGATCGACAGTATCAATCGCGATTGACAGGGTCCTACGTGGCAGTCAGTCGGTCGCGGGGGTCTGTCGATCGCGATTGACAGGGTCTGTCGGTCGCGATTGACAGGGTCTGTCGGTCGCGATTGACAGAATCTGTCGATCGTGGCTGTCGATCGCGATCGACAGTGTCGGTCGCGATTGACAGGAAAACACGGAATTTTAGAAAACTTTTTAGTGATCTAGGATGTGCTCCTTGTGCTTGTTCTCATGGTGCACTTAGTTTTGTTAAAAGTTAAAATTTTCTGTCAATCGCGATCGACAGAGACCTGCGACCGCGAGACAGTTTCTGAGATTTTCGTACCTGCGCGCAGCGTGCTGGGGATGATGATGATGGCAGTACCTGCAAGAATCACAACAACATGCAAAAACAGTGCAAGCAATATCGCTCTCTCGCTCTCTCTCACAAGTGGAATGGAGGAAATGAGGTGGAGATGGTGATATGATCAAAACTGAAAATTTTCGCGATGATGGAGATGGAGGTGGGAGATGGTGATGATGATGATGGTGGTGAAGATGGTGAAGAAGGTAAAAGAAAATCGATGAGAGTGAAGAAAATACCTACAACTCCAACGCGTCAACTCTACGTCTTACCATCACACGCTCGTCCTCAAAGCTCGATCCCCGGCAACGGCGCCAAAATTTGGTGTAGCTCAGTGATGAGTAGCACCTCCTTTAATGTCAATCCGGGAAGACGTGAGGATGGTATGAAGACCTCGAGCAAGTGGCGGCACAAGTGCGTGAGTGAGAAGCACACAAGCATGCACACACATACACACACACACGCACACACGGCAAGACAAAGAGAGAGAATCAATGGAGTTCTTTAGATTACTTTCAAAAGCTCTTACAAGTTCGTTTCAATTACAATCTAACCTCAAAAATGAGCTCTCTAGCTCCTTTTATAGTTTTTGACTAGCTTTGGCCCTGTTCAGACCTAGTGTCCGGCCTAGTTAAAAATTAGGTTCCAGGGCTTATTTGGGGGCTCAAACGATATCCAAAAATTACGAAAATTGGCAGGTAGATACTTTTAAAGCTCCTCAAGCTCAAGGACTCCTTGGCTTGCACAGAATGGAGCTACAAAAAGATGAAATGATATTTACAATGGTGCTTAGTGATGAGAATCACGTTTAGTTGGTGTAGAGGTTTTGAAAAATTAAGGTTGCCTTAGTGCTCAATCTGCGTGAATGTTCATAAGTGCTTCTTCCTGAAGAAATTTGTTGGCCTACTTGCCAGATCTTCGTTGACTCCCTTGTCTGCTTGTGCCTTCTCTCCCTTGTCCACTGCTAACAAATGCCCACAACAACAGTACAATGAGTGGCTCACAACAATAGCAACAATAACAAGAGAAACAACACCAACAACAACAACAACAGCAACAACAACAACAATAGCAACAACAGCAACAACAGATTATTCCACCACGTCCGGTGCCAGTCGGAGTCACGTACACAAAATTTGGAGGTTTTCCGGGAGATGATCCCAACACGCATGTGCGAACATTTGAAATTAATTATGCAGTTTTGAATTACCCAGCGGACCCTGCTTATAAAGCCATCGTGTTCTAGTCAACTTTGGTTAATGAAGCTGCACTCTGGTTAACGGAATACGATTTGAACCATTTCTGACAATATGATGATGTGAAGGATGCCTTTCTACAACAATTCTGGATAAAGAAAAACCCTTTCAAAATTTTTGATTACGTGTAGAATAACAAGCAGAATCCGCATCAGAATGTTCAGGATTATGCCACTCTATTTCAGACTCATTTATGGCAGTTGCCACCAGCGCATGCCAATTTACCGGACGACGTTATTACTCAGTGGTTTATAAATGGATTAAATCCCCAATTGAAACAGATCATGATTATCCGTTGTGTGGGAGGCATGACCCTGGATGCCGTAATTGCAATGGCTTTATAGTTAGAAAATAAAGTGGGTGGATTCAATGAAGATCTACAGTGGCTGAAAGTGCCCAGGCAATCCAGCGACGATCCTTTGAAACACATTTACTGTACCAAATGCAAAAATTGAGGGCACAACAGCTCTGCATGCGCTCTGAATCAAATATACTATGCCATTTGCCATACAACAGACCACACTACAGAGACTTGTCCGTATAATGTAAAGGTACAGAACAGAGCAGCTGTTAATGCCATCATTCAGGAACAAGGGCAACTGGCCAGCCATTATGTACCACCACAGATGAGGAATACCCCGTACCAGGGATACAGGAATGCAGGTCCATGAGGCCGAGTACGATAAAAAGAAAAAGGAACGACAATATCCAATGGCAAATATGGTGTACATTTCAGTAGTAGACACGCAAGCAGCAGTGGTGAAGACACGTTCAGGCAAGCAATTATAGCTAGCTACGGAGATCTTTGAACCAGGAATTCGTGAACAACAGAAGGTATTTTTAAAAGCAAGCAAGTGGGCCACGTAGGAACAAACCCTATTTCCTGACCCAGTTCTGGTGACACAGCAAAGCATACCGCTGGAAGTACCAGAAGGGCAAAATCTGACTCACACACTACTGGAGTCCATACCAAAGACTGTACCGAAAACAGCCAAAACTGATTCGGTGTGTGATGTTCTATCCAAGGCATCAATTACATTTCCCTTTGGTCAATTATGGCTTTGGTCCCTGGAGTGCGTTAACAATTACAGCAGTAGGTCAGTCCAAGATCCTCGAGTACTCCCGCAATAGCCACAATCCAATCGGAATCGGACCCAATGGTGGACCATATGGTACCACTGATTACGATATGGTACAAAAACCATAAAATCACACAAGTCTTAATTGATGGCGGATCTGGTGTAAACATAGAAACAACAACACTTTGCAAACGGATGGGGTGGACGCAAATTGAACCTGTTCAATTTTTTGTACGCATGGCTGATCAATCTCAAGTCCATCCGGTGGGCTTGGTGTACGACATTCCGATTACTCTACAAGGTGCTATCTTCAAAATGACCTTCGTTGTGCTGGACTTACCAGAATCTAGCATGGACTAGAATTTGCTCTTTGGACGTCCCTGGCTAAAACAAGCTAAGGTAGTGCAAGACTGGTCAGCACATGAATTAATTTTTAAAAATAACCACCGGAAATATGTTGTTCCACTAGATGATATGAAACCTTGTGACTTACATGCACGAGCATATCTAGCAGAGCCTGTACACATGTTGGATGGTCTCTCCGATGATGAAGAGGAAGCTTTTTTTACAGCCAACAAGGATCTGATGACACTACAAACGGTGGCTGATAACTGGAGTCCGGCAGCCTGTACGGTGGTACCACTGACCGGTGAGCACGAGCCAAGTACAGAACAGACCTTGGATGATACGATGCTCCAATAATTACTTCAGTCACGAGATGATTTGGA
Organism: Ceratopteris richardii; assembly: GCA_020310875.1. Taxonomy (NCBI): domain Eukaryota; kingdom Viridiplantae; phylum Streptophyta; class Polypodiopsida; order Polypodiales; family Pteridaceae; genus Ceratopteris; species Ceratopteris richardii. The sequence goes on along the minus strand of CM035439.1, from coordinate 143,700,995 downwards.
GATGCCCCGACAGTTCTACGTATCAGAAGATCAATTGGTTACCTGCAATTTAGGTGATCACACCAACCCACGACTAGTAAAAATTAAGGTGGGACTATCCGAGAACTTCCAATATAACTTATTGTAGTTGTTATGAGAGTTCTCTGACGTGTTTGCATGGGATTATCGGGATATGAAGGGGTTGGACCCACGGATTTATCAACACAGGGTAGTGTTGAAACTAGATGCGCGACCTATCAAATAACTCAGTTACAGAATGAATCCTCACTATGCGACACAGGTCAAAGCACAACTTGATTGATTGTTGAAGGTGGGGTTCGTTGTGCCTATCGAGCATGGAGAGTGGATTTCCCCCATTATCATAGTCCCAAAGAAGAATAAGCAATTACAGATATACATGGACTACCAGAAATTAAATGCCACCACCATACTTGATCCATTTCCACTGCCGTTCCTGGATACAATGTTAGATGATGTGGCCGGCCGTGAGATGTATTTCTTTCTGGATGGATACAATGGCTATAATCAAGTCCGAATGGCGGAGCAGGACATGCCAAAGACCGCATTTATTACAAACTGGGGTGTCTATGCATGTACAGTGATGTGGTTTGGTCTGCGCAATGCTCCAAGTACATTTCAGCGTTGTATGTAGGAAGTTTTTTCCCCTTATCTCACCACATTTATGAGAGTGTATTTGGATGATTTCTCTTTATCCGGTGATACTATGATGCATCTGTACCACTTACAATGCTGCTTTTCGAAGTGTCAAGAATACCATTTGTGCTTGAACCCGAATAAATCTGTATTCTCGGTATCTTATGGCAAGTTGCTCGGACACATTATTTCAAAACATGGAATTCAAGTTGATCCAGATAAAGTGAAAGCCGTACTGGAGGCTCTTGCTCCTAAGACACCCAAAGAAGTGATTCGGTTTTTGGGCCAAATCCGGTGGCATGGGTGACATCTACGTTGGCTTGCTCATTTGGCCACACCACTTAATTGATTGATAACCAGTAGCCCACGTCAGTTCGAATGGACCGAAGAGTGCCAAATTTCTTTCGACCGACTCAAATCATTGTTAACGGCTCCCATTTTACAAGCACCAAATTGGGAATTGCCATTTCATGTCTTTGTGGATGCCTCCGACATTGCCATTGGTAGCATGCTCATGCAGCAGACAGATAAATGGTTTTGTCTAGTATATTATGCAAGTCGTAGATTGGCCCTAGTAGAGCGCAACTATTCCGTTACTGAATGAGAATGCCTTGGTTTAGTGTATTCGGTGAAGAAATTTTGACGTTATCTTTTGGGACGACGCTTCATCTTCCACGTAGATCATGCAGCATTGTTGTACCTTGTGCGCCAATAGCATTTGGGAGGACGGTTAGCACGCTGGGTATTGTTGCTTCAAGAGTTTCATTACTCCATCGTACATCGACCAGGGTCAGCACACGCGCTTGCTGACTTTCTCTCTCAGTTGGATTCCGGGGAGTTGATGATACAACACCAGCTATCTATACAACAGAGACAATACAGGATGATCAACAGGAATTGCCAGTACCCTCTTCTTACTATGACACCTTGCTTCTATTCTTGACTTGTGGATGTCCGCCAGGTACGATCTCTTTAGCTGCTCGACGAAGAATAGCCACGTATAGTCGGCGATTTCGGATCATTGTAGGGCAGTTTTATTACATGGATCACTCAGGAGTACTACTCAGATGTGTTCCCCCACACGAAGTTGCTTCAGTCATTGCCATGGCCCATGCTGCCCTGTAGCTCAAGCATAAGCACCACCTCCTTTACTTGTCAATCTACGGAGACATGAGGACTGATATGAAGATCGTGAGCAATTGTGATGAGCAAATGTGAGTGACAAGCACATACATGCACGCACACACACATGCACACAAGGCAAGATCAAAGAGAGGAACAATGGAAGGACTTTGATTACAAAAGAAATCTATTACAAAGCTGAAATCTACAATAAGCTAACCTAAAAATGAGCTCTCTAGCTCTTTTTATAGTTTTTTGACTAGTTTTTGCCCTGTCCAGACCTAGTGTCCGGCCTAGTTAAGAATTAGGTTCCAGGGCTTCTTTGAGGGCTCAAACAAAGTCTAAAAATTATGAAAAATGGTACGATGGTACGTCTAATGCTCCTCAAGCTTGATGACTCCTTGGCTTGACCAAAATGGAGTTCCAAAAAGGTGAAATGATATTTACAATGGTTTGAGTGATCAAAATCACTTTTTTTGTAGGGGATTCTTCTGAAAATTTGACATACACTTCTTGGAGCTCCCTATTGCTCCCTCTTCTTGTGTGTCCACTTCTCTGATGCGCTTCTATGCTTTGTCCTTGACCTTGAGTTCCAACACTCCCCCCCCCCTCTCGAGTCTGTCATCCCTGAGAGACCCTTATTGTTAGGGTTGTTCCATGTAGTGCTTTGAGAGGTAATGTACATCCTTGTATGTGCTTCTTCCTTGTATTCCAACAAGAATGTGTCATTTCGAGCTATCAAAAACTGTGAGTTGCTCAAAAGATGTTGTGAAGATTGAGTTGGAGCAACTGTCGGCTTCGAATTGCTTGTTAGGGATTGATGTGGTCCCCATGATGTCCTCTAGCTCTTCCAAAGATTATGTTCAGAGTAGTCATGCCAAGTACTCATAACCCATAGTGAATGATGGGTGAGGGTGTTCGTGCATGGGTTGAGGAAAATATGTGCCTTGTGCATGGCCCTGTAATGTGGCCCTATGCATGCATACTAGGGAAATGCATTAGAAGAAATATGGTGCAAGATTTGGAGGTCTTGAGCTAAGTGCTCAAGGGTATGTTGAAGAAGAGGTTTCCTAACTATCGTGGTTATGGTGTGGCCAAAGTAAGGATTCTTACCATGATGAATGGTCGATCGATGTTGATCTCTTCGTGTTGTACACCCAGCATTGTGATGGACCATCAGCTAGTCTTTCATTGTCGATGAGTGTTCGTGTTGATGGATCACTGATGAAATTCTTTGAGTGCCGCGCCCTGTCTCCTTTCTTCAAAGCAAAATTTGCCAAATACTGAGAATTGAATTTCTTTATATTCCTTGGCAAACAACATTGGGTAACTACACCAAGCTTAGTTTCATATATTCTCTTTAGCTCACCCTAAGCAGGAGTCTTCTCACCTAGTATACATACAAGGATTTGCAAGGTACAAGAACTACTCCTAATAGATATCTTTTGGATGCTCTCATACATACAATAGTTAAGCATCTCTCAAGTTGCAGACCTTCAAGCTCTTCCCTCCTACCATGGTAAGGGGAAACAATAGTTGTGGATGCCATGTTCCTACTAAGTGCTTGACATCTACCAGATAAGGCAGCAATAATAGCATCTGCTAGCCGAGACACACTTCTATCCAAGCCCAATAATCAATGGTTCCACCTTCAACTAAGCATGACTCACTCATGTTCCATGAGCCAAACCTCGGAACAAGCTTTCTCTCCCTCTCTCTCTTTTTTTGCTCTCTCTCTCTCTCTCTTTTTGGGAACAATATCACAAAACAAGAAGACAAATGTTAGTATCAGAGAAAAAATAGTGGACATATGTCAATGTGCTCTTGTGCTTGGGATTCTCAATTGTGTGTATGCACGGCCGTGTAATGTGGCCCTACACTAATTCATACTTTGGAAATGCATGACCTGAATGGTGCAAAAGATAGGGTTGTGCAAGGAGCACATGGTTGTCGCTCGTCGAGGCTTTCGATGTTATTTGCAGATGTTGATACCATCTTTGTTGGAGGTCGCCCTTGGATCTTGAGATGCCAATTGATCATTCCTCCTTATGGGGATCCATTTGAGAAGGGTGTGTGACTGCGAAGTGATCACCTCTGGCCACTTCATGTTTGGATGGTTTCTTGAATGTTGTGTCTGTTGTGGTTGGCTCTTTGGTTTTGTAGGGGCTACTAATGCTTTTGGCTTCCAAACCCATACCTGTGTGGCTTGTCGCTTGACTCGCATTGAAGAAGTTTTAGGACGCCAATATGTCTTTGTTGCGCAAGTTGTTGCCTTGAAGTCCCCCCCTGGATTTTTTCTGAGTTTAGGCTTGATTGCTTTGGGTCCTTTGATTGGAAGTGGTCTTTCTTGAAGATAAGTCATGGTAGGCCTAGTTCATAGATTTTGAAGTCTAGTGTGAGGGGGCTGATTTTGTACAAGGGCTTTCTTTGGTACCCATATCATAGTGCGATTTGGTTGGGCTCTAAGTAATTTCTTGGCCACCCAAATTTGCTTGACATTACCAAGGAAATGTGATTTTTGTTTCTTGATATAAGGGTCTTTTGGGCCTTCTATGTGAGTTTTTTGAGAAAACTCATCTTTACATGGGGAATGCAACAAAGGTTGATCTTCTATACATACATCAGGCTTATACAAGGGATCAATGGGTAGTGTGGTTTGAGATTGATCTAGAGATTCATCGATACATTTATCCGTATTACACATCGAATCTCTAGATGTACAAATGGGTGATGAATTGTCATGATTGACCATAGATTTGACATCATTCTCCACATCAATGATACAAAGTATTCGTTGATCATCTCCTTCTTGATCATATGAGTGTAGATCCTCCCTGCTTATGGTTTCATGAGGGGAATCCAAATTTACAAGAAGAGAGGGTACTTCCACATCCCCCAAACACTTGGAGTCCTCCATTTCCCCATTCGCTAAGGTTTCCTGTGATTTACTCAAAGAAGGATTAGATTCAAAAGCATGAGTAGAAAGAAAATTTTATGCATGAAAAGCACAATATTTGAAACGATGATTTTGTCCCCAATTATTACAAGGCGGATAGTCATTAGGATTTTCAATAGACATATATGTAGAAGCGCGTGTACTAGGTGGAGAAGACACCTCAAATTCTTGATGATTTAGTGTAATGAAAATTTGGGTGCCAATGATCAAGTCTTCATCTATAGCGTCCATGACAAAGAATGTTTCAAAAAATTGCATATCATCCACCATAACAGGCAACACAACTTGACCCATGCATTCATAATGTTCCCCATCCATGAGGATATAAGGATGAGTTGTTGGTTGAATGTTCGCAAAAATAATGGTCACTAGGTCAATATGAATTAAATTCCACTCACAATTAGAGTTGATATAAGCACTCAACCTCCTATGGTCATATCCTATTCTTATATGCACAAAAGTATTGTTATATTCTCTTGTTGCAAATAAGGATCCTACTCCCTCAGATATTTCACCCCTTCTCTTGACTCCTTTTTCTCTAGATGTTTCACCCTTATGTGAGATTATTTCATGCATCTCATGTTTATATCCCTCCTTTTTTTCAATCTTAGCCCCCTTTCTTCTCTCTTTTTCTTTTTTCTTCCCCATGAAACAATTTTTCTCTCCCTTGGCTTCCCAACCTCACCCGAAGGTCAACTTCAAATTACTCTATCTGAAAATCAATGCATTATTCTTACAGAAAACGGTTGAGGCCGTCTGGGATTCAAAACAAGCTTTCCAACGAGCTATAGAGCTCAAAAAATGGACTTTTGATGAAAAAGTTATGTCAAATCAGGCTCTTGGGGGGTCAAAACAAGCAAATATGACCTTTTGGAAAAATCACGATTTTGTGTGAAAATCGCGATTTTGAGGGTCTGAAAATCGTGATGCTAAGCATATATGAAAATCCTGATGTTAAGCACTGATGAAAATCACAATCCTGGAGACTAGACAATTGCGATGTTGTGAGACAATCGCAATGTTGAGTCGAGCTTGAAAATCGTGTCATGAAAATCGTGAAAAATGCGATTTTGAGTGGGAATCGTGAAAAAAGCGATTTTGAGTGAGAATCGTGAAAAAAGCAATTTTGAGAATGATCACAAAATCACGATTTTGAATGAAAATCGTGTTTTTGACATGAAAATCGCAATTTTGAATGAAAATCGAGTTTTCTCAAAATTGTGTTTTTAACATGAAAATCTGGATTTTGAAAATGACCAGAAAATCGTGATTTTGATTGAAAATCGTTTTCTAAAAATCATGATTTTGTACCTTAGTGAAAATCATGTTTTCTGAAAATCATGAAAATCGCGATTTTGGATGAAAATTGTGTTTTTGAAAATCGTGATTTTGGAGCCAACAGAGAATCCTGTTTTCACAAAATCGCGATTTGAATAAAAATCGTGATTTGTGAAAATCGCGATTTTGAGCCCACTGAAAATCGTGTCTTCTCAGAATCATGTTTTTGAGAAATTTAGAGAATCACGATTTTGAGCACAACCAGAGAATCGCGATTCTGAGAATGACCACAGAATCGTGTTCTTTTCAAAAAGCTTTTAGGCGGGAAATAGAGAATCGTATTTTTTTGAAAAAAATTGAATTTTATGAAAATTGCAATTTTGAATAAAAATCGTATTTTTGACATGAAAATTGCGATTTTGAATGAAAATCGAGTTTTCTCAAAATTGTGTTTTTAACATGAAAATCTCGATTTTGAAAATGACCAGAAAATCGCGATTTTGATTGAAAATCGTGCTCTAAAAATCCTGATTTTGTATCTTAGTGAAAATCATGTTTTCTGAAAATCATGAAAATTGCAATTTTGGATGAAAATCATGTTTTTGAAAATCGTGATTTTGGAGCCAACAAAGAATCTTGTTTTCACAAAATCGCGATTTTGAATAAAAATCATGATTTGTGAAAATCGTGATTTTGAGCCCACTGAAAATCGTGTCTTCTCAGAATCATGTTTTTGAGAAATTTAGAGAATTGTGATTTTGAGCACAACCTCGCGATTCTGAGAATGACCACAGAATCGTGTTCTTTTCAAAAAGCTTTTAGGTGGGAAATAGAGAATCATTTTTTTTGAAAAAAAATTGAATTTTATGAAAATCGTGATTTTCAGTCAAAATCGTGTTTTTTGGCGGGAAATTCAAATTTCTGAGCACCGAACAATGGCGAGCTCCGTATGTGCAAAAAACGATGAAAAACATAGGCGCTTGCTCTCCCTTGCACTTCTTAACTCCTTCTCACACAATAATGCATGAAAAATGGTATGAAAATGGTGAAGATGCACTAAAAAACAAGAAATTTCTATGAACATGAAGATGCAAGAAGATGGAGATGATGATGATGATGAAGATGAAGAAGAAAAAATCAAAAAATGAACAGAAATGATAGTTTTTTGACCTTCCAACATCACAAATCTACAATCTTACCATCACAACGCTCGTCCTTGAAGCTCTCTTCCCAGCAAAGGCGCCAAAATTTGGTGTAGCTCAAGCGTAAGCACCACCTCCTTTACTTGTCAATCCGTAGAGACATGAGGACTAATATGAAGATCGTGAGCAATTGTGATGAGCAAATGTGAGTGACAAGCACATACATGCACGCACACACACACACACAAGGCAAGATCAAAGAGAGGAACAATGGAAGGACTTTGATTACAAAAGAAATCTATTACGAAGCTGAAATCTACAACAAGCTAACCTCAAAAATGAGCTCTCTAGCTCTTTTTATAGTTTTTTGACTAGTTTTGGCCCTATCCAAACCTAGTGTCCGACCTAGTTAAAAATTAGGTTCCAGGGCTTATTTGAGGGGCTCAAACGAAGTCTAAAAATTATGAAAATTGGTATGATGGTACTTCTAATGCTCCTCAAGCTCGAGGACTCCTCCGCTTCACCAAAATGGAGTTCCAAAAAGGTGAAATGATATCTACAATGGTTTGAGTGATCAAAATCACTATTTTTGTAGGGGATTCTACTGAAAATTTGACATACACTTCTTGGAGCTCCCTACTTGCTCCCTCTTCTTGTGTGTCCACTTCTCTGATGCGCTTGTGTGTACACTTCTCTGAGTTCCAAAAAGGTGAAATGATATCTACAATGGTTTGAGTGATCAAAATCACTATTTTTGTAGGGGATTCTACTGAAAATTTGACATACACTTCTTGGAGCTCCCTACTTGCTCCCTCTTCTTGTGTGTCCACTTCTCTGATGCGCTTCTATGCTTTGTCCTTGGCCTTGAGTTCCAACATGCCCCAACCGGAGGACATTTTGCGATTGACCTGACCCACCGGAAGATTCTGCAGAGTGGATTATGGTGGCTCACTATGTATCATGATGTGACCAAGTATGTACAACAGTGCGATGAGTGTCAGTGTTCCGATCAACCTTTACAGAGACATTACTTTCCTCTCCAACCAGTTTTGCCTCTCGAACCCTTTCAGAAATGGGGCCTGAATTTTATCAGATTAATTACACCTCCGACAACAGTCACCAATAACAAATATATTCTTACTTGCACAGATTACACAACTAGATGGACCGAAGCATGGGCTCTACGATCAGCCATAGCTGCTGCGGTTGTTAAATGTTTGATGAAGGATATATTTCCACGCTATGGGTTATCCTTGGAGATAGTAACTGATCAAGGTACACACTTTGCAAATACATTAATGCAAGTGCTTACTAAAACCTTCCAGATTGTGCATAAGTTTAGTTCTCCCTATTATCCACGAGCGAATGGACTCGCTGAGAGCACCAACAAATCTCTGTTGAACATCTTAAAGAAACTGGTATTGGATTGCCCGGAGAGATGGGACCAATTTCTACCTGCTGTATTATGGGCTTATCGTATCACATACAAAGTGGCGACCGGAACAACTCCTTTCAAGTTGGCATATGGATTGGAAGCGATTGCTCCTATGGAACTAGTGGTTCCTAGTCTGCATGTGGCTCTCGAATGGAAGCCATTACCGGAAGAATCTTTTCCCTTTCGATTGGAGGCTTTACGGTCTCTGGATGAAAAACGTCTTGAGAGTTTCCTGGTGCTACAGGAACTGAAGCTTAGACAAGCCAAAACCCACGATCGTTTCCTCAAAACCCCCGTGTTTACGGCAAACCAATTAGTACTCTTTTATAATGCTAAGTCTAATAGATCCGCCAAAAAATTTAAGCTGCGCTGGTTCGGTCCGTCAAACAAGTGGGACCTGCAACTTTTCTGTTATCCACCCTAACTGGTACTCTTCTTCCTAAAGCGATCAATGGCTCCAAGCTTCGTCCCTATTCATGATGTGTCATCGGTATTTTTATTTCTTTTCTTTTACCATTTTTCTAACTCGAATTTCTTTTCTTATCTCTGTGTTTCGGTTGCCCGACTGACCATAATAGTTGAATTTTCCTACTTAATCATGATTAGTGGCCGCCTTCTATGTCTTTGATTATGTTAATGCATGCATGTCATCATTATGTCGATATATTTCCAATACTACATTATGATTAGGGCTCTTACCGCCTGATTTTTCCAGCATTTCTACTTAATGTTGTTCTTCCCGCTGTTAGTCACTATTGTGTCTTTGTGTGTTTGCGACCCTTGTGTGCTTTGTGTTATCGTCTGTTTCTGAGTGCGCCATGGAAGCTCTTGCAATATCGTGATCTTCCGTGCGGGTCTCACACTGGATGTGAGTAAGTTCCTGCATGCTTGAGGGCTCTTGGCCTTTGCTGAATTGCCTTGGCATTCAATGGAGTGTAATCCCTTCTATGCGCAGATTATATCTTCCATAGCCACCACGCCTGCTACTGAGCAAAGCTGGCCATTAACATGCTTAAACCCCCATGTCTTCGTTACGCTCAACACTATCGCTGAGGGGTTTCGTCTCCCTCAGGAGGGATTGGTCGATGGACCGCCTCTCCCCATGGCGACAATGAAAGAACTTTTTCCCCGGCACTCGTCTAACAATTTTGCCATTCTATGTCGCCCAGAACTGGAGTGAACAGCCCTTCAATTCTTAGTCGCTGCCTTGAACCTACAAAAACACATGTATGACATCTCCCGTCCTTTCTACTCGATGATTGATACTGCATCACGAGAGGGGGTGAATTTCAAGTCCTTTTTCTTTCGATGCATTCACTGCGAATGCGTAGCAGTTACCATACAACTAGCCAAGCACGAGATTCCTTGTACCCGATTGCCGCACCTTCTCACCCTTCTTCTTCCCGTGATCCAAGCAGTGCAACCACCCCCCGGAAACACTTTGCTCTTACATGAGGAATCTACACAGATGCTGAGGAGGATGATGACAAAGATTTGCTACACTTCTTCCAGCGCAAACACAGATGTATTAGCCCATCGCAAAAACAAGCGCAGGATTCAACCGCAGTTCAAGAGGTTGAAATCTTTCATGATACAGCCATGACATTACAGGGCACATCGGCACCTTCTTCTCCTAGCAAGAAGCAGGAGCCAGATGTAATCATGGACGATGTTGTTGAAGTCCAACTGCAGGATGAACCAAAGCAATTGGATGCTAAGGCTTTGAAGGAGACAGTGGAAGATACCACTGTCAGTGAATGTTATCCTCCTTCTCCACCAGTCGTAGATGATCAAATAGACACAGCCAAGCAATGGACAGGTAATGAAGAAGCGATTATCGAAGTCGTTCTGTCGGTGCCTCAAAATGAAACCGGAATTGTCTTAGTCCCGACCTCTCTTCTTCCCCTTCCTCCTCTAACCACCATTCTCGCTACTGTTGAAGTTCCTCCTTCTTCGCCTTCAACTGCCATTCGTGAGGCATCCTCCAATCTCCTATCCTCTCCCGACTACTCTCCACCATCATCACCTCACCTGCTTTCTGCCCCACCATCGCACCCTGTTTCTTCTCTTCCCCCTACGGTTATGTTCACCAAATTGGCATCCATGGGCCAATTACTCATTCAATTCTCCTAGTAGTTGCCTCTTCAGATGAAGACAACCCAACAATCTCTTCGATAGGAGCTACAGAGCAAAGTGGACCTTTTAGAAGCTTATATTGCACCCCTTCAAGAAGAAGTACTTGAAGCCAAAGCAGAAGTTCACTCTCTGCATAGCCAAATCCAGCATCTGCAAGATCAATTGACAGAAAAGGATGCTATTATTGCTAATCAAGATGTAGAAATCAAAGTATTGAAGTAAGAAGTTGCAGATAAGACGGATGCCATGACTGCAATAGGCAACGAGCTTCATAAAACGAGGAATACACTCAGTATTTTAGAAGAAGCTTCCCAGTCACTCGCTGCTAATGTACTTAAAGTTGAAGCTGAATTGCATAAGGTCACTGAGTAGTTGTTCCAGAAAGATCAAGAATTATCTGCAAAAATTGCCAAGACTATCCAATTGAAGAAGGAACTTGCAGCTGTGCAAAAGGAGCAAGAAGATTTTTACAAAACAATGCAGTTTCAAGCTCAGGAACTCGAGCGCCGCGAAAAGCAATTAGGAGTTCAGGCTGACAGACTCTCTCGCATTGATGCAGAAGTGGCCGAAATAAAACTGCACATAGATGTTGCTATAGCTAATGAATTTATTTACAAGAATCATTTTTGCATACACAAACGAATTCCCTAATAAGTCAGGTCATATCTGCCAGTTCCGTTAGAGCTGATGCACAACTGATTGAGCCTAAAATTTTGAAGCACATGTTAGATTCCTTGAAACAAAAGATCACTCATACATTTAAACTAGCTCGCTCTATGTATGTACAGGGTATCATAGATGAACCTTGACTGTGTAATTACCAATTTTGGGTTCGAGTCCACCTTGCGTGTGAGTGTGAGCCGTCGGAAAGGAACTCCTAATTTTGCATCCTAAATTTTTTAATATACCCTAAAAAGTCGCAGGCATACTGAAAAGGCATAGCACAAAAGTTGTAAATTTTTACAAATTAATGAAAGAGGAGTCGCGTGAAGGAGAAGGCATCGTGTCGCTGGATTGTCCGTCTGGGCGAGAGCCTGTAGTGGAGCGAAGTTTGCCGAAATTCCGTGTAATCTGAGTATTTCATCAATTCTTTTGATTAAGCTTAATAATTAATTAAGTCTTAATGAAGTATTAAAGATTGACGGATTAACGCGATAAGTGAAGAAGTACACAATTAATTGTGCGATAGTATTGAAGTGTTCTGTAAACATATTCAAAACAGTTAATGTGTGCAAGTCTGTGAATGGATATAATGAATATGTAGATTTGGGAAAATACAAACAGGGCTTCTGTTTACAGACCCCTAACCATCCCAAGAACCTAGGATTGATAATATATTAAACAATAAAGTTTTAACATTAACAGTTAGCCATGTCTCCTGGCTCATCTACCAATGGTGGCATAGGCTCTCTTGATGCAAGTTGGAGTCTCTGTGTGTCAGCTATATGTTTCTTCCCAACCTCTTGCTCCTCATCTCGGAATTCATTCAAGCCATTTATCTGCATCCTAATGAAGTTGACTTGGGCTTCATCCTTCTCCACTGCAATGCACTACCAAAACATTTTGAGGGCATAGGCGAGTGTCATCCTTGAAAAGAAACAAATCAATTACACATGATGTTGCAAAGAGTGTTTTAATCAGCAAGATTGAAATTAGAAGTACCTGTGCAAGAAAACAAGTCCAAGATCCAATCATCATCATTGGAGAACAATTGGATTAACCTCATTCTAAGCTTTTGAGGATTTTGATAAGGATTAACTAATGTCTTGTCTCGTGCCACATGATGAAGCTTCTTTGTAATTGCAGGGAACATTAGCACATTCAAAATTCCGTTCTCACTACAATGTTCCTTGACCCATCTTTTACTAACTTCATCATAGTACCCAACTGTAAGGCACTCGGTAGCACTAACGAACCTTTGTCCTGGTGTCTTTACCCTGCAAATTTATAATTTTAAGATCAATGTCAAGTGATTTCTAGAAAGACAAAAAGCAAGTACATACCATGTAAGACACTCGACAACATGACACCTTAACTTTAATGTTGTTGAGATAGAGAAGGATTGGTCCCTGCTATGAAAAGTGAAAGTCCTCCAAAGTGGCGACATGGTCAATTCAGCAAAATCTATCACCATCTTTTGTATCTATGGGTGCTTAAAACAGGGTCCAGGTGAAAAATTTCCAAAGTTTGTAACTAGGGCCAAAGCACTAATGGCTAAGTTGCCAGATCCTCCACATGATTTTTTTGTTAAGAAATGGTTAGCTAAGCCACTTCCACTGACCACCCAATGTAAAATCAAGGAAGTAGTGTTGCCCACAGCCTCCATAGAGGAGTTAATCAACACAACTACACGACTGGAGTAGATATGGCAACAATATGGAGCAATTTCTTCTCAACTACCCTATTCTACAAAAATGGAGGATCCAGTAATCCAGCTAAGGAAAGAGCTGGAGGGCTTAAAAAGGAAGAAGCCCCTCAAAGAGGAGGAGAATGCTGTTACTCAGTTGAGGAGGGAGATTGAGGCATTAAAGCTCCAAAAGGAGGAGGAAGCCCAAGCGGAGGAATCGGCTCAGTTGCGACAGGAGTTGTAGGAACTAAAAGGGGGTGGCATCAAGAGTGGACTTCGGTGTACCATGTGCAGCAAGCAAGGTCATATAGTAAGTGAATGTCCTCTATTAAGTGTGACTTGCCAACTATGCAGGAAAGCTGGTCATGAGGCCCAGGAATGCCAATCAAGAGGAATGCCTGCAACAACATATTGGACACAAGGAGGACCCCTACCACCAGCAAATGTGATGGCAGCTGCACCGAATCAAGGTAACAATTACAACCCTAGACATAGGGATAACTTTGGAAATGGGCCAAGGAGGCCAATTATTTGTTTCAGATGTGGAGAATGTGGGCATTATCAAAGTAGGTGCACTCTAAAAGAAAATGCCCCTCCTTGTAGGAACTGCCTAGAGGCTAGAGACCACTATACTAATTGTTGTCCTAAGAACCAAGCATCTTCATCTGGGCCCCATATTCAAATGATTTTTGTGTGCAAAGAAGAAATGGTAGATCAAGCCAGGGTGCCATCACCATCTACCAGGGTGGTGCAGTTAGAAGAAATTGAATCTTTTACAGTGCAGACAAGAAGCAAGGGGAAGGCTCAAGTGGAAATAGGTCAAGAATCAATGATTAAGGGATTGAACCACGACAAAGATGCATCTGAAGACAAAGCCACCACATGTGTAGATATAAGGCAAAAAGAAAATTTCATAGGTACTAGTGATGCATTGGACATGCATTCAACAAGGCTCATGAAGAGTTTGATAAGTCATTTGGAGCCCATGCTCTTAAGGAATCAGAAGCTTCTAGACTACTCAAGTCCATGAAAAAAGAGGTTAGTATTTTTTATTTAATAAAGATGGATGGGAAGTTCAGGGCAGATCTCTTGCAGATAATTGATGAAATGTCCACAACACGTTTAGTGGCAAAGGCTGCTATTATGCATAAAGATAAAGGTGTAGGGGAAGCACCCATCACAGATTATAAGAGCCCTCGACTAACAGTCTCTATCAAAGCTCATAAGTTTCAAGGAGTTATTGTGGATGGTGGTTCTGACATTAACTTGATGCCTGAATATACCATGAAAAAGATTGGACTACACCCTTCAAGACCTGCCAACTTTATTGTAACACTGGTAGACCAAAGCATAGTAAAACCTATGGGGGTGGTCCCCGGAGTACCAGTCAAGATACAAGGTACCATCTTTAACTTGGATTTTGTTGTTTTAAGGCTGCCACAGGTAGAAGGAAGTTTCCCCCTGTTAATTGGGAGACCTTGGTTAAGGCATGTCAATGTGCTGCATGACTGGGGTAAGGACACAATGTGGGTAAAGCAAGAGGGAAAAGAGTTGCAGCATATATTTTTAGAAGAAGGTATAGACAATCAAAGACATACCAGCATGATGCAAACAATTGGTACTTGTATGAAAGAATAATTATTGGACAACCCTGAAGCAGATCTATTTGAAGGAGAAAATTTATATGAAGATGAAAACATGTTGGCTTGGCTCCATGCAGAAGACCCATCTTCTTGCTATGGAATTTTTCCAAACTCAGGTAGAGAGGAAGCATATGAAGGAAAAGAGGATATCATTCAGGTTACTGACTCGAGTGAGACAGTCGCAGTCAAAGGCCATAGAAGAGAGAAGAAAAGAGAAGCCCTTCAGTGTAGCACTGATGAGGCTACTTCAAATCCTATATCAAGGGCTAGTTTGTTATGGATACTGGTATGAATATCATCTGTTATGTCAATTTTTATGATAGTAAGTGCAGGGCTTTACAAGGAGGTGGAAGGCATACCTACAAGTCTTTCGAAACAGAGGATTCCATTGGATAAAGAAGCTGGAATATTAAAAATGGAATTTTGCAGATTAAGTCATAATGTTGCTGAAACAAAGATACAAAATATGCAGTATGGAGGAGGTAATATTCTAATGAAGGATTTAGGGTACCCCTATTAGATGGTCAGTATGCCCAACATAAAGACAAAACAAATGAAGTGCAGTAAAATTGGAGATTATGGAGGATTTTCTCTAAGTCAACATATCAAGGCTCAAGGCCTATCTCAACACAAATTTAGATTCATGGATCACCTAGAACTTGCAAAATTTATCCAGGTTGTATATAGCCTTCTCATGTGATTTTTGCTTACGTTTTAGTAGTTGTTATCCTTTTTCATGCTTGTTCTTTGCGTTTTTAGCAAATTTAGCAAACCTTTCATAGTCCTTGGCATTAGTACAATTTTTGGAAATTTTTAGCATTTTTTAGAATTTTTCTAGCACTTTTCATCCTTTCAGGTGTCATTTTCTTGCCAAATTGGAGGAATAAAGGAAGCTCTCTGTGGTTTTTAGTGAGGAAATTGACCTAAACCTGTAGGGAATTTAATTGAGAATTTGTTGGATTTTTTTAACTTTTTTGGGATTTTTTGGGTATTTTCTCCATTTTTTAGGATATTTTCACCCAAAAGAAAAGGCCCCAAGGGATTTTATTTTTCCCTAAAAAAAGGGTAGGAAAATTTTGAACCAAAAAAATAATTAAAAAAATCTCTCTCTCTCTCTCTCTCTCTCTCTCTCTCTCTCTCTCTCTCTCTCTCTCTCTCTCTCTCTCTCTCTTCCCCCCCCCGCCCCTCCCCCCTGTCGCCCCCCGGCCTCTTTTGTTTTTATTTTTCTTTTATTCTATTTTTTATTTTTATTTTGACTTTTATTTATTTCCTTTTTATTTTATTATTATTTTATTTATTTTTTTGACTTATTTTATTATAAATTTTTATTTTATTTTTTCTTTTTAAGCATTCAAAACCTCCACGTTCAAAAATATAAAAAAAACACAAAAAAAAATAAAATTAAAATTTAAAAAAGAAGAAAAGAAAAGAAAGAAAATTTTCTTTTATTTTTTTAATTTTATTTATAAATTTTGGAGTTAGACATCTGCGAAAGCACGCAAACATCACAAGGAAGAAGAAGAAGCTTGGAGCACAACACACAATACTGAATGTATTACTAGAGAATGTACAAAGATAAGTAGCCCATTAGGGCAATAAGCGTATATAAAAGCTGGGGAAAAAAAACTCCTAAAGAGGGAAAAAAGTGCCTCGGTGGTCCTAGTGTGTTCACACACATCACTACCTAAATATATCAACAAATCCCCCCTAGGAGTGATGCGGTGAACAAGGAGCTGTCACTCATCTATAAGGAAGTGCCAAGCTATGTGGAAATCACTCCACAAAAGGAAGTAAGCCCAAAGCTTTGCGGAAAGCTTCAAACTTCTCCCTAAGCAGAGCCTTCGTGAAAAGGTCTACAATGTTCTCCTGCGTGGGCACATATGCCAAGCTGATCTCCCCAGCAGAGAACCTCTCCCTGACATAGTGATAATGCACCTCAATGTGCTTAGTGCGAGCATGGAACACAGGGTTCCTCACACTGCCAATGCGCTCTGATTGTCAGTGAAGATGGTGGTGGCAAAAGTCTGACCAGCACCCAAATCAGCCATAAGCCATCTGAGCCACACACACTCAACAATCGCTGTGAAAGCTTCCCTATACTCAGCCTCACAACTGGAAGTGGCCATAGTAGGCTGGTTCTTGCTCAACCAAGATATACATGAGCTACCAAGCATGAAGCAAAAGCCACTAGTGGACACACGAGTGTCATAGCAACCAGCCCAATCAGAGTCAAAAAAAGCATGCAAATCTGATAGTAGTGATCCCCCTTGGGATAAAACAACCCAAGTAGCCAAGTACCACTCAAATAGCGAAAGATGCGCTTAACTGCCTGCCAATGCTTGACTCCTGGGCAATGCATAAACCTGCTCATCTGTGAGACAACAAACTGAATATCTGGCCGAGTAATGCATAAGTAAATCAAGCATCCAACAGCCTGCTGATAGAGAACAACATCAAATGCATCTCCAACATCGTGAAGACTCAATCATAAACTTGTCTCCATAGGAATGGCAATAGGCTTACAGTCTTCAAGGCCAAAACACTGCAATAATGTGTCAATATATTTCATTTGACACAAAGCCATTCCACCATTAACTTGCATAAATTGAATGCCCAAATAGTGATGCAAATGCCCCAAATCAGACATCTCAAATGAGGCATGCAAATCAGCCTTAAAATCAGCAATATGCTTCTGAATAGGACCAGTGAGCAGCATGTCATCAACATAGACAACAATGATCAGAAGCACATTATTAGCACACTTAACATATAAGGTTGCTTTCAGGTGGACTATTCTCAAAACCATGTGCAATCAGATAGGCATGTATCTTCTCATACCAAGCATGTGGTGCTTGCTTTAAACCATATAATGCCTTCTTTAACCTGCACACCTCGTTTTCATGCCCTTTCTACACAGAGCCATGGGGCTGAAAAACATACACTTCTTCATGCAAGTCACCATTCAAAAATGTTGTTTTAATGTCCAACTGATGTACATTCCAACCATGGTGAGCTGCAAGTGCACAGAGGCTCCGAATAGTAGTCATACGACATGTAGGTGCAAAGGTCTCATCAAAATCAATGCCTCTTTCTTGTGCATAACCCTTTGCAATAAGCCTAGCCTTATACCTGTCAATTGTACCATCTAGTTTATGCTTCAGCTTGTATACCCACTTAGTGCCAATGGCGTTCTTGCCAAGAGGCAAGTCACATAAATACCAAGTACCATTCTTCATTATAGCATCATATTCAGATTGCATAGCAGCCATCCAATTTTCTGAATTTTGTGCTTCATCAAACGAAACAGGCTCATTCTCATCACAGAGACTAGATGCAGCCATAGCATAGCAATCTGATGCAAAATAGGCACTATAAGAGCCTAAACAAGTATGATATGATAGAGGTGCATCTATTTGCTGTCACGCAAAGTTTGCACCAGCCATTTTGGCATGGTTTTTGCCTGCTCAACATGAGCTCTCTCATCAACTAGTGCATCATGTAAATCTCCATCAAAAATGGAATGATCTGCATCATCACATGAAACTTGCAAAGACTGAGAAGTTGCCTCATTGGGACCAATACTAGAGTATCCACCTGTAAAAAGAGGCAACAAAGTATCATACATGTCTTTGGAGCTAACATATGTCTCCTTAGTACATGAAAGCAATGGCTGAATAGCATCTTCCACAGAAACAACATCACGATATCACAAGCAAGACGAGAAAGCCACAATGCTTCCTCACATGCCTCACTTGCTGCAACATACTCTGCTTCTGTGGTGGAAACAATTGTACATTCTTGAAGACGAGATCTCCAAGAGATAGCACCTCTAGCAAAATGAAAAATGTACCCTGATGTAGACTTACGATTGTCTACACAAATAACATAATCAAAATTTGTGTACTAATAATGGATGCTTTCCCTCTACCTAAGCATAGACACTTGTCCTTAGTGCCACTCAGATATCTTAAAATCATCTTGACCACTTCCCAATGTTTCTTGCCAAGATTAGACATATATTTGCTCACAACTCCCACTGCAAATGCAATGTCTGCTCTCGTAGCTACCATAGCATACATGAGACTACCAACATCAGACTGATATGGAATTTTGGCCATGAATTGCTTTTCCTCATCTGATTCGGGGCAATCATCCTTGCTCAATTCACATATGTGGGTAAAGGTGTACTCAATGCCTTTCCACCCTGTATATTGAACCTATGAAGTACTTTGGATATGTACTCACTTTGAGGCAAGTATATGCATCTTTTACTCCTATCATGAGTAATGTGCATGCCAAGAATATGTTTGGCATCCCCCAAATCCTTCATATCAAATGTCTGACTCATCTTCTTTTTGAGAATTGACAAATCATAAGAGGAATTCCCAACAATCAACATATCATCGACATAAAGTATCAAGCATATCAAGCTGCCATCTAAACATCTCTTTGTGTAGAGACAATGATCCTCATTACTTCGAGAATAGCCTTGAGACTTCATAAAAGCATCAAACTTTTGGTACCACTGTCTAGGGGACTGTTTAAGTCCATACAAGCTCTTCTTAAGCTTACAAACTAGACTTTCCTTGCCACGAACTACATAACCCTCTGGTTGTTCCATATAGATCTCATCTATAAGATCTCCATGCAAGAAAGCAGTTTTCACATCCATTTGGACTAGCACTAAGTCCTCCATTGCAACAAATCCAAGCAACATGCGCAGGGTAGTCATCTTGACCACTAGAGAGAAGATTTCCTCTAAATCAACACCATGTTGTTGCTTAAAACCCTTTGCAACAAGTCCTGCTTTATACTTTGGAGAAGCACTATCTGATGTGAATTTCAGCTTATATACCCATTTACATGGTAAAGCTTTCCTACCCTTTGGCAAAGGTACTAAATCCCAAGTACCATTCTTGTGAATAGAATCCAACTCACTCTTCATGGCATGCTCCCAATTGACATGATCCTTTGTTTGCATAGCCTCTTTGTAGCAAGAAGGCTCACGGGCATCTGTTAGCATAAAAAAATCTAAACCTGGAGCATATCTATCAGGTGGATGTGAGACACATCCAAAACATCTCAATGGTTGCTGAACAAGAACATGTGCAGACGGATCTGAATGGACATTCTCTTGAACATCCCTATGTGCAGCATTATTATGCATGCTAACCGGAGGACTAGTATCCTCAAACACCACTCTTCTCACTTCAACCTCCTTAATGGGTTGTTTATGCATCTTAGACTAATTGAAAATGACATCACTACTAATCACTGATCATGTTTCAGGATCCCATAAGCCATATCCAAATTATCCTTCTTGACCATATCCAAGAAAAATGCAATTCTTTGACTTATGGTCCAACTTTTGTCTAAGATTCTTGGGTATATAAACATGAAGCATACCCAAAAACTCAAAGATGGTCATAATATAGTGGCTTCCCTATCCATAACTCTTGTGCCACTTTTAGACCTTTGGCAGTACTAGGTGAAAGGTTAATCACATGAACTGCAGTCAATACTGTTTCTACCCAAAAGCCTTGTGAGAGGTTTGCATGATGCAACATAGAGATTGTTCGATCTTGAATAGTTCTATTCATTCTCTCAGCTACACCATTCTGTATTGGGGTATAAGAGGTAACACAGGTAAGTAGCCAGAACGAGAATGATTTTCCATTCCACTATGAGATATATGGCCCAAATGACCATGCCAATACAAGCCATAGGTTGTTCAATAATAGGTAACCAGTGTTCTTTCTATGATACAAATAAAGGATAAAGTGAGCCAACTTTGCTTCCTTTACAGTAACCATATTGCCCTTTGATATGTGAAAGGTGTGAGCATAAAAGACCACCTTGTAACCAAGGTCATCAAGTTGATCAACTGACATCAAATTCCATGACAACTAAGGTACATGGCGTACATTATGCATAATAAATTTTGAACCATCAATGAACTGCACAACGACATCTCCAATCCCCACAACATCACACTGGTAAGAATCAACAAGTCTCACAGTACTAAGAGACTTTGCTGCATAATTAGAGAACCATTCTCTATGTGGCATCACATGGAAAGAAGCACCAAAATCTAGCATCCAGGTGTGGGAAAGAGAATCAGCCATAAGAGCGTCAAGTGGCACAGTACTATCAAGTGTCAACACATCAGCATCATCATAAATAACATTAATTTCTTCAATCTTCACAGTCGAGGTAGATGGTGCAGGTAACTATTTAACATTCCCATCAACATTTTTTCCTTTACCTTTAGGATTCTTTAATGCATAACAATCTTTCTTCATGTGTCCTTTCTTATGACACATTTTTTACTTCCTTGATTTACTTCTAGTCTTATTCCATTGACCATTTTTTTCCTTGTTCTCGCTCCTGCCACGCTGTTGATTCTTTCCTTGGTAAGAATCACAAACATTATATGCATCTCCACTATGAGTGCCAACCATAAAATTTCCACGAATCTCGTCACTCAAGAGTGCTCCACATATGTCATCATAGATGAGTTTACCACTAAGTGCACTATTGTTGATAGCTGTGCAAAATGTATCCCATGATGACGACAAGGTGCATAACAACAATACTGCTTTCATTTCATTATTCATATCCATTTTGTGAGCCTGTAATTGAGAGAATATAGCATCAAACTCATTTAGATGAGTACCAACACTATCTGTGTCCTTCATACGAAGGTCATATAATTTTCTCATCAGATAGACTTTATTTGATGCCGTCTCTTTTTCATATGTACTGCATAACTTCTTCGAAAGCTCCTCTGTGCTTTCATAGTCTAATACTATAAAGTAAACATTATCTGCCAGGTGGAAGCAAATGATAGACTTGG
Source organism: Ceratopteris richardii (assembly GCA_020310875.1). Lineage (NCBI taxonomy): Eukaryota > Viridiplantae > Streptophyta > Polypodiopsida > Polypodiales > Pteridaceae > Ceratopteris > Ceratopteris richardii. Next base: position 143,679,426 of record CM035439.1, on the reverse strand, counting down.
CCATTTCATCTAACTCATCCTAATCATCTTCATCCATGTCAGCAAGCTTCTTTGAAATCCCATTTACTGGCTTCCATTGCCTCCTTTGAATCAGCACATCTTTAATCTGATTCTTCCATAGAGCAAAGTTTGTGCCATCAAATTTTTGGATCTCAAAATGGTCTTTGCCCTACAAGTTATAGCTCCTCCTCAGAACACTAGCACTAGACCCTGATCCACTGAATGTGCCTGAGACCTCTGATGCCATGATGGTAGAGAACTGAATGGAATGATAATGGAGCCAGAAGAGTCCGAACACCAACAAATAAGTGTATCAAGGAGTAAATCGACCACTCTATAGTTGACAAAACCAAAAATCTGGAAAACATTTGCTAGAGAGGATAAATGAGCATATGACCAATATCAAAATATCATAAAACTACAAGTACTGACATGTTTGCCTGTCATAAAACTACAAGTATTGACATGTTTGCCTGCATAGTGAATCACTGACTCCACTGCATATAATGAGTTACCCAATAGAAGCTAGCTATACTTATCGAGCACCTATGAACAACTATTATACATCTCCTATGGCGACGCTGGGTAAGTCTTCCACCTGCATCATCGAAGGGATTCCAACATCTAGGTGTCTCCCAATTAAGAAAACCTCACCACGACCCTCTTTATCAAACATAAAAGGCTTTATGCAAAGAACGTAACTGCTATATCAATGACCACATGGACGTACATAAGCGTTATCCACATAAGCGTACATGATGTGTATGTGCTCAATATATGTAGTAAAATGACACTAAAAGGCTGAATGTATAGCCCAAAAATTAGCCAATAACAACCTGTAAGTGTCTATCAACTCTGATGTTTTTAGCTCAAAAAACCTGCATAAATTTGTAGTGGCTGCTCCCACCAAAACTAAAATCTTTCAAGAAACCTGTAGTTTTACAAGTGTGGCTAAGAAGACAGCCCCAAAGGTTGATATTTATTATCAGAGAAGTATAAAGAACACTCTTCTTGATGTTCTTGGACCTGTGTGAAGAGAACTATGTGCGAAAGTACTTTAAAATGGCTCCAAAAGACGCCCAAAAAATGCTTCAAAAATAGGCTTGAAATCAAAGAATGAAGCTTTGAGGGACCAAAACATGTTCAAGGTAATGTCAACCTTATTCTTTCCCTTTCTTCAAAAATAGGCTTTGAATACAAAGAATGAAGCTTTGAGGGACCAAAACATGTTCAAGGTAATGTCAACCACAAGAGTGTAGCTTAGTGGCAAGATATTACCACGGTTAAGCGAGCTCCGAGGGGAAAAATACTAGGATGGGTGACCTCCCGAGAAGTACCAGAAACCTCTATATTCCTTGATCGTTGAGGTCCTCTCTCACATGCAGCCAATGACACCAACGGTGACTTCGGTGACTCGAATGACAAGGTATGCCAATGTCTATGCCTTGGTCACCACCTTACTCGTAAGCCTTGGAGAAAGCCCGGGCGGAGGGGGGCTCGCTTCGTTCACACGAAATAGCAGTGAACTATTTCGATGGCGATGCACCACAGTGCGATCTCCTTCTTGAGAGCTCTAGGACAATATCCTTGGAGTAGAAAACTGAGCTCCTAAGGCTGCACACAGTACTCTGTACTGAAGCTATAGAATACGCAAAAAAACATAATACACAGGGGAGCATGAAGACATACTTCTTAGGTCTTACAAATGTGGTTGAACTTACAATCTTTGATTGACCAGAGCACTATATGTTTTATTAAGGAACATATACAAAGAAGTGTCCACTGGCCATTTGGCCTTTCACATGGACACTATTGATAACAACATCATGTATAGGTCACAAAAGGACTATGGAATATTGTGCACGGTGTTGAAAGATGTCGTGTTACACTTGGGAATATAGGTACTACAAATACAGGTACTAAAGCTAATGTAGATGGTGTCAAAGATGGTGATATTCTGCAAATTCCTATTCGTGCAGCAATTTCTGCTGCACCTACTATAGAGAAAATTTGTTGGGATGGCAGAGATGCTTAGGCATATGCATTCATAGCCTTGTCTATCTAACATGCCATTATCCCTGACATTCGCTCTTGTAGAATAGCTAAGGATGCTTGGGATACACTTACCACATTGTACCAGGCTACAAATGAGGCTCGTGTTGCTTACCTCCGAAAATAGTTGGAGACTGAGCACATGAATGAAGGTGATTCTATGGACAGTTGTTTAAAGCAAGCACCACAAGCTTGGTATGAAAAGATACACTCCTATCTGATTGCACATGGTTTTGAGAAAAGTCCAACTAAAAGCACCTTACATGTTAAGAGTGCTAATGATGTGCTTCTGATCATTGTTGTGTACGTTGATGACATGCTGCTCACTAGTCCTCATGAGAAGCATATTGCTGATTTCAAGGCTGATTTACATGCCTAATTTGAGGATGTCTGATTTGGGGCATTTGCATCATTATTTGGGCATTCAGTTTATGCACATTGATGGTGGAATGGCTTTGTGTCAAAGGAAGTGTATTGACACATTATTAGAGCATTTTGGCCTTGAAGACTGTAAACCTATTGCAACTCCCGTGGAGACAGGTCTACGATTGAGTCTTCATGATGTTGGAGATGCATTTGATGTTGTTCTCTATCAGAAGGTTGTTGGATGCGTGATTTACTTATGCATTACTCGACCAGATATTCAGTTTGCTGTCTCACAGATGAGCAGGTTTATGCATTGCCCATGTGTTAAGCATTGACAGGTGGTTAAGTGCATCTTTCACTACTTGGGTTGTTTTATCCCAAGGGGGATCACTACTACTAGATTTTCATGCTTTTTTTTTACTCTAATTGGGCTAGTTGCAATGACACTTGTATGTCCTCTAGTGGTTTGTGCTTCATGCTTGGTAGCTCATGCATATCTTGGCTTAGCAAGAAGCAGCTACTTTGGCCACTTCTAGTTGTAAGGTTGAGTATAGGGCAGCTTTTAGAGTGAGTGTTGAGTGTGTGTGGATTGGATGCCTTATGGTTGATTTGGGTGTTGGTTAGTCTTCTGCCACCACTATCTTCACTGATAGTCAGAGCGCATTGGTAGCACTAAGCACATTGAGGTTCATCAGGGAGAGGTTCTCTGCTAGAGAGATCAGCTTGGCATATGTGCCCACATAGAAGAACATTGTAGACCTTTTCATGAAGGCTCTACTTAGGGAGAAGTTTAAAGCTTTTCGCAAAGCTTTGGGCTTACTCCCTTTTGTGTATTGATTCCACATAGCTTGGCACTTCCTTATACATGAGTGCCAACTCTTTGTTCACTACATCACTCCCAGGGGCATTTGTTGATATATTTAGGTAGTGGTGTGTGAACACACTAGGACTGTCGAGACATTTTTTCCCTCTTTAGAAGGTTTTTTTCCCCCGCTTGTATATACACATATAGCGCTAATGGGTTACTTATCTTTGTACATTCTAGTGGTAATACATTCAGTATTGTGTGTTGTGCTCCAAGCTTCTTCTTCTTCCTTGTGTTGTTCGTGTGCTTCCATCGACATCTATCTGCAACAACATTTAGTTCACTATAAGATAATGCCTTCATTTTACTCTCTCTCTCTCTCTCTCTAGAATTTCTAAAATTTATAGGGATCAAAAGTGGTATTTGGAGGCAAATTTGTACCTAAGGCATCTATAACATTTTTATGCAAATTGAGGAGCTAAACAATTTTTCCTCTCACAAGCTTAAGCTAATTCCTCAATGTTTTTGAGTTTTAGGGCTTGGAAAAGTGTTGTTTTCATGTACTTCAAAAAAAGTGGGCTTCTCTATTTCCATTTGAATCTGTGTTTTTGATGCATATGTGTTGTCATGCACACTTACAGGATATCTTGAGATATATCTTTTCATTTATTTTCTTCTATTTCGGAGAGATACTACTAAAGAAAGAATTTGACTACTACAAACACATGCTTTTGCAAATGTTTTGCATGCAACATAGGGAGAACAGATTTTTGCTAAATTTGGGGGATCACACACTTCTTTAGAGGATGCTTGAATATGTTTCAGGGAAGATTTGCTATGTCATGTAGGGGGAGGCCAGAAATCAAAGAATTATCTTGTGATTGAGAGTGAGAGTCAAAGTGCAAGTGTGAATAAGATTTTGATATCTCGGGGGAGGTCAAGACATCAAGACTTCATCAAGAAACTATTTTTCAAAGCTATTGTATCGATTGATTCAAACTATAATGCCAAAACATCTCTTTCTTTGAGTCATATCTTGTCTACTCTTTTGCATCAAATTTTCTCTTATCTTGTGCAAGTTTTGTTTTTCTCTCTTCCACTATTCTTGAGTGATGTGAAGCTAGTGATTGAAGATAGCTTATGATTAAGGGAGTGCTACAATGTTTGCTTTTTTTAATTTCAACCATGTTGAATCCGCATGTTATGAGGGCTCTTACAACACTGGTAGAGCAAATTCATTGTATTAAAAGAGATACAAAGGCTCTCTTTTATTCAATAAAGAAACCACATATTGGATTTGGAGTACTATTTTGGTACAAGAATAGTGTCAATTGATAGGGAAATTTTACCGTATAAAAGAAAGAATATAAGAAAGAGTGACTTCACCACTCTTCGACATTTACGATGAGAGACTCCATGTTCATGCCATCTCTTGATAAAAGATGAACTGCGAGCTACTACTCACGGAAAAACCTACTTCATTAGCTAACACATTCTTGAACTGCTTCACTAGCTCAAAAAAGGAACAGAAGAAAATGGAACTAAATGACTGCATATGATGATATTGCCACAGGCAGATGGTTGTCTATTTTTTTTTCTACACTAAGTTAGAAAATCAAGCTCACTACAATATTGTTATTACTAAGAATATGAAGAAGAATTAAGCTTAGTTCTCTTGGTAAATATTTTCATTTGGGCTCATTGAATCCATAGAGTTCAAAACCTCATATTTGATAAGCTTATTTATGTTGAGACCACCATTCAAAATTACACTTGGATTATAACCAAGCATGAATTTGTTTGACTAGTTTGCACTTTTAGGGATTTGAGACTCAACATTGATCCCTCACACAACTCAATGAGATTCCATGAAACAAGCATCAACATTGATCCCTCACACAACTCAATGAGATTCCATGATCAAGAAAAATAGATATAGTCCATTGAGCTCCGCTTGCCATAGTTAACAGTGGCTTCTTACCATAATCACCAAACTCATTACCAGTGGCTTCTTATCGGCGGCTTCATACCAAAACCCCAAATTCATTCCAGGACCAATTATATTTGCAGTGAACTGATATAAAAACGCATTACTCTAATTAAGGAGAAAGCGAGAATCAAGATGCCTAGAATTGCAGAGAATCTATTATTTACATGTGCATTTCTATCCTTATATCAATCTCCATGGTTTTAAACATAGAAACCCCATTTTTTCCTCCTCTAAAAGAGAATCTATAATTCATATGGTGCCACCTTTTTCATGTGTTGGAACTATTCTCGTCCATGTTTTACTTATTTTCACTTGAATGGTGAACAACAACACTTTTAAAAATGGCACCTTCATCATTTTTGTATTTCCACAATGTATATCAAAGGAACCGTGAAATGTGTGTTTTAAAATTCAGAATATAAAATCTCCATTTGTACTAGCTTGTTTTTATGTACATGTGTCACCAAAAAATTCTAGGATTTGATATTATAATGAGTTAATGTAGTAAATGCATATTAAATGTAGGCAGTGAGAATCAAAATTAAAAGACTAACCTTACCAATTTTCAAGTGGCTCTCAAACCACTATGTCATATGACATATTATAGAATATTAAAGCTCTAAGAAGTAGCACATAATAAAATATGCAAGGAAGCAGAAAAATAGTATAGAATTTAGAGATGACAGAGCAGAGTAGATGAACACAATTGGATAAGAAGAAGTGAAATTCTCTGTACAAAAAATGACTATGTAATCACAATGATTGAGTATCAACTCCTCTACAAAAATGCACTAAAGGAATGGACTATAAGTAAAAATCTGCTCAACAACTTTTTCACAAAAGTAATGGGTGCTAATTTAATACATTAAAAAGAATGGTCAACTTTAAATGACCACTTTTACAAAAATGATGGATGATATCTAAATTAGTAAAAGAATGACTTTGAATTAAAATGTTTTTCCTAAAAAGGATGCACAACATTCTCCCCCTCAAGCTTTGCTTGAATATTCTAGCAATCCAACTAATTGTTTGAATCTTTTATCTTTGTTGATCAAGAGCTTTTATCAACATATTGTGAAGAGATGGATTGGTATTTGATGAAGATGAAGTGGTGCTGCAAAATCTTTGCACTGCACCAGCCAAATTGATTCTAGAGATATATGGTGGGCCCTTTTAGCTTGCCAAAGGATGTATTAGACACCCTATGTACCTTGGAAGATCAATCTCAAAAAGATGAATCAAAACATATAATTTTGACCAATAGTCACTATGAAGAAACTTTCGAATTTGGTCATATATGCTTCACTATTTCCCTCAATGTTCATTCTTTGATCAAAATTGGCCAGAAAACTTTTATAAGAAGGAAAACAACCTATTGGGAGTCATCTCATAAAAAATGATTGACCATATGGAGAGAAATAAACTTAGCAAGTCACATAGGTAATCCCGACGTTTCAATAAGAAGAAGGTGCAAAGACATAGGTGATGTCTAACGAATATTTCTCACAATTGAGACATATAAATGCAATGAAACTTTGGGCGATTGTAGTAGACATAGAGAGATAACATTATCAAGTTGAACCACTAAAAATGATACACCATGCTTAGAGAAATCATCTCTGTAACCTGACTCAAAAACTAAGATTTCTAACAGTGAACAGTTCACTCATATACACATGAAGATATGGTCACAAATGATCATGAAATCAAATGTATATTGAATGGAGATTACAATGAACGTATTGGTACAATTGTGTGCCTTGACATCAGACTCCAATATGGCAAGAAGATCTTGGAGCCAAGATTTGAATTTGAAATCTTGCTCATCTGAATCACATTTCCTAATTCTTAGTATTTGATTCGCAACTAACTTAGTCACGAATTCTTAGCTTTCCTTTTCCTCCTCATCAAGTGAATTCAACCACTTTTGATTCTTCAATTTTTACATAAGGTAAATGCTCAAAGAGCTACAAGGGTGAGTTCATAAGTGAACTCCTCATATCTTTAATATTTGCTTCAAGTATAACATAAGTTTCTATGAGATTTGAAGACTCGAGCCAATACTTAGACTTGCCATGTACTTGTTCCAATAGCTCCCCCTCAATTCAAGTAAGCTTGAGTTCTTTAATCTTCCAAGATTACCTGCAAACCAATCATAGATTTGAGTCTATTGAGTTTAGTACCATCCAAGACCTTTGTCAACATGTCTGCACATTGTTGATGAGTTGATATATACAATAGCTGAATTTCCTTGCTTAGAACCTTCTCTCTTACATAGTGATAATGTACTTCAATATGTTTAGTTCTAGCATGAAAGACTGGATTAGCAACTAAGTGTATAGAGCTCATATTATCACCAAATATGTGTGGAGTTCCACTCCAATCCAAGATCTATGAATAGAGTCTTCATCCACATTGCTTCGTGAAAGACTGGATTAGCAACTAAGTGTATAGAGCTCATATTATCACCAAATATGTGTGGAGTTCCACACTCCAATCCAAGATCTATGAATAGAGTCTCATCCACATTGCTTCATGAGCAGCTATAGCAAGACCTCTATATTTAGCTTTTGTAGAAGAGATAACAACTATGGGTTGCTTCTTAGATGACCATGAGACAAGTTTTGATCCTGCAAAAGTGAGGTATCCTGAGGTACTTCTTTTGTCTTCCTTCGAGGCAGCTCAATTTGCATGAGAGAACAACTTTAGATCGAATACATAAGGGTAATATAACCCTTCACTTATGGTTCCTTTGAGGTATTTGAATATCCGCTTTGTAGCATCCATGTGTGGTTTCCTAGGGGTGTGCATAAATTGACTTAGCATACTTACACGATAACATATATCTACTCTTGTCAATGTGGCATAGTTCAGACTACCCACAAGGCTTTGATACCTTGTGATATCTTCTATGACTTCACCTTCATGTGAACTTAGTTTGTGATTGGCTTCCATTGGAGTGCCTGCAATCTTACAATCTTTCATCTTGAACTTTGTCAACAAGTCTTTAATGTACTTCCTTTGAGTGAGGAATAGACCATGATCTCTGTATACTACTTTCAATCCTAGGAAGTATGTAAGTGAACCTAAGTCACTTATCTTGAACTCTTCTTTCATCTGATCCTTGATCTTTTTTATCCCATGTACATCATTTCTTGTAAGTATAATATCATCCACATATACACATAAGTAGATGACTTTAGAGTTACTCTTTTTGATGAAGAGTGATGGATCTGTCTTGCTAGATTGAAATCCTTTATCCCACAAAAGTGAAACAAGCCTGTGATTCCAAGCCCTTGGGGCTTGTTTGAGTCCATACAAAGCTTTATTAAGTTTACACACATAATCAGGATGTACTTGATTCTCAAAACTAGGTGGTTGTGCCATATATACTTCTTCTGTTATCCATCCATTAAGAAATGCATTTTTTATAGCTAATTGAAGTATCTTCCCATTCTTGGAAGAAGCAATGCTAAGTAGAACTCTGATTGTAGACATCTTTGCCACAGGAGAGAAGATCTCATCATAATCAATTCCTTGAGTTTGTGAAAAACCCTTTGCCACAAGCCTTACCTTATACCCGTTAATGGAGCCATCAGAGTTCTTCTTCAATTTGTAAATCCATCTTGAACCTATCACTTTCATTGATGAAGTCTTGGGAACTAATTGCCAAGTGCTATTTTCCTCAAGAGCTTCAATTTCCTCTTCCATTGCATGTTTCCACTATGATGTATCCTTGGCTTCCTCGAATGTTGACGGTTCCTCTTGATTTATGTCATGTGCTAGATAGTAGATTGAATGTTTAGTAACTAGAGAAGTATAAAAAGCATACCTCTGCGGTTTTCTTTCCTCCCTCATGGACCTTCTTAGGCCATGATGTGATGATTCTGCCTCTTGTCCAAGTTCTTGCACTTTTGCTTTACCTTTAGACTTCCATATTTTGAGTCTTTCAATATGAGATGCTTCATCATCTTCTAAGGTATCCTGCTCTTCAATTTTAATAGGGTCATCCTTAACAAGTTTTGGAAATTCTTCTTCAAGATCATAAGGTAACTTGATCTTCCTGCATGAGTCTTCATACCAAGAACTATTCTCATCAAACACTACATCTCTACTCACCAAGAACCCTTTGTTTGTTGGGTTGTATAACCTGTATCCTTTTTGGTTGTTGTCATATCCAATCAACACACATCTTTCTGCTTTTGGATCCATCTTTCCTCTAGCCTGTGAAGGAACATGAGCATAAGCAATACATCCAAGAATCTTACAATGGTCCAAGCTTGGTCTTCTTCCATTCCAAGCTTCATATTGTGTCATGCCATTAAGTGACTTTGAAGGTAACTTGCTAATCGAATAGGTGGCTGTGGATATAGCCTCATCCCATAAATAATTAGGTAAGTGTTTTTCCTTTAGCATAGACCTTGCAACTTCAACACTTGTCCTATTTCTTCTCTTTTCCACTCCATTTTGCTTTGGAATGTACCTTGTAGTAACTTCTCTTTTGATTCCCCTCTCTTGATAGAAAGAATCAAATCCATGGGAGAAGTATTCTCCCCCTCCAATTGACCTTAGCCTGTTTAGTGTTTGACCTGTTTGATTCTCCACAAGGGCTACATACCCTTTGAAGCATGAGAAATCTTCATCCTTGTGTTTCACAAAGTATAGTATAGTCCATCTACTACAATCATCAATGAAGGATACATAATACCTTGATCTAGATATTGAAGCATCCTTGCTCGGTCCCCATACAACTATATGAACCAAGTCCAAGAGATCTCCATGCATATATCCCTTCTTCATGAATGGTAACCTATGAGAATTTCCAAATTGACATGCACTACACTTATAAATCATGTGTTGCTTTGACACATTATGGAGTCCAAGTACACTTTGGTCCCTGCAAATTAGCTTTAATGATCTTTCACGAATATGTGAAAAATACTTTTGAGCGTGCACCATCACCTGGTCAACGTGATAATGCTTGGGTATGTATTTTTTATATATATTAATATCATTATTTTATTTAAAAACCATATACAAAATCAAATTACTGTTGATATACAGGAATACTTGCTCGATGATGATGATGCTGATATTTTTTCTCATAATGTTAATATACCCCGTACACGTCATAGACTTGTTGTTCATCAATTACAAGCAGATGTTTCTAGAAATCCTCTACCTCCTGGTTTAGAGACTGAAACGGCTGGATATTATCCATAGCCAGCTCATGATCGATCTTTAGTACAAACATATGATAGAAGAAGATATGGAGGATGGAATAGAGGACCACTTCCTTTAGATGGAGAGGTTTTCAACTTTTGGGGTAGTCGCTATATGATTGCTCCATCCACTATTACTAATGCTGGTCATTGTCTCTTTATTGTAGAGGATTTGTATGTGCCTCCGAACTCTGAAGTCACTCTTATGTCATTTTGTGGTCCTATATATGGATGGGGAGATTGGCATCAACTTTCACGTTATGTTCAAAGCATGAGTACTTATGGAATATGCTTGAACGCAGCATCCCTTACTAGTAGAAGAATTTTACATGCAGAAAATGAAAGATTATATATTGATGGAAGACCTTACACACATGGAAATATAGCAGGTTTAATAAATAGTATTCGAGGGTTACATAATAGTTCAAGGACTAATTGCACATTTGAGGAGCATGAAAATAGTCATGAATCACCATACATGAGTAGAGATGTATCAAGATACATAGTTGTCAATGCTATTACTACATTACATGCTGGTGATGAACTATTAGTGAATTATGGATGGCGTATTCCTCCAAGAGCACCTTTTAGCTAGAGAGAATAAAAATTTTCTATCCATATTTAATAACTTATATACTTAATTTTATATTTAAAGTTTACGTTTTATTCATTTATGGAATACTAATGAATTTTATTTATATGTGTAGATTCCAACATATGATGTTGATGAAATTCCTCCACACCATTCACAATTGCCAGTAAAACCTCATTTATCAGAAGCTTCTATGAGGAGGCTACGCAAAAGTAATCCTGTGGAATATGCAAGGTTGAAAGATCTATATTCAAAAGACGATAAAGCACAAGATTTGTGTGACAATGATGAAGATGATGGCATGGAGCATTGATATTTCTAAAAATGAGAAATACCTTCGAGAGGAATGTCTAAAGCATGTATATGAAGGAAGTCATTTGACATGACTAAGTGCAAGCTTACTTATTCTCAATCTTCAAAATCGTTTTGGATGGAGTAATGTATCTATTTCGACACTATTAAGGTATAATTTTCAATTTTCTATCTATTTATATATATATGCATAAACATATATATATATATATATATATATATATATATATATATATATATATATATATATATATATATATATATATATATATATATATATATATATATATATATATATATATATATATATATATATATTTATATATATATATATACATGCATATATAAACATACACATAATATACATGAATGCATACACACATATAAACATACACACACATACACATGTTATGAGAGTAAGGTCAAATTATACATACCTGTATCCAATGATGATGTTTTGTACATCTAGCCTTTAGAAGTGTCCACCCAACCTTTAGATAAGGTAAGAACAAGAACTTGAATTGAATGGACACTTTTTGTCTGCGCATCTTTTAAAACTATTAATGCATCTTTCAAAATATTCGCCAAAAATTTGATTGTTTGGATGGTAGGATATGATTGTTTGTTTTGGAGGATATGAACTCTGTACCTTCATTGAATGATTTGTCGATTCTATCATATGTTCAGTTTGAAAGTGTGAGAAGCGGGTTTATAATTGATATTCAAAGAATGTGGCGCTATTTATAGGCCATACAATGGTACGACCTGGATGAATCGCATGCACATAGGTTACTCAAGATAAAGCAACCTGATTATAATGGACTACTGCCAGCAGGATTCCTGGGGTATGCAGTAAACCTCTTGCATGTCAATGATGAGCATCTGAACTTTAGGATACAAAGTGGAAATCATGGTGGATTGAGAGGATCACTTTTATACAGCTGTGTGTATGTTTATATGTTTATATGTTTTTACCAAGTCAGAATATTCTTCCTACCTCACATGATGAAATGAAGAAGATAATCAACAATCTTGGTATAGATTATCAATGTATACATGCATGTCCTAACGATTGTATTTTATATAGAGGTGAATATGCAGACTCTTTGACATGTCCTAAATGTCAATCTCCTCGATATAAGGGCGAAGAAGGTAAAATCCCAAAAAAGGTATTGAGACATTTTCCATTGGCTCCACGGATTAGACATATGTTTCAAAGCCCCAAATTATCAAAGCTTTTGACTTGGGGACATGATCACAAAAGTACTGATGGAACAATCAGAATTCCTCATGATGGTGTTGCTTTTCAGCATATTGTTTGTACATGGCCTGAATTTGCACAAAATCCACAGAATCTAAAGTTAGGAGTTGCATTAGATTGGGGTTAATCCATTCTCCATGAAATCCAGTAAATGGTCAACATGGTCAGTGGTAGTCATAAACTACAATCTTCTGCCATATCTTAGCATTAAAAAGGAACATTTAATGCTTTCACTTTTAATCCCACGCAAAAGACAAGTTAAAGATATGAATATATATCTTGTTCCTCTCATTGACGATCTCCAAGAGTTATGGAGAGGTATAAATGTCATTGATGTATCGAAAAACATCAATGAAAGACATATTACGGTTCGTGGTATTGTGGCTTGGACTATTCACGATTTTCTAGGATATGGTGTTTGTTTAGGTATTGATGTAATTTCTTTATTCAATATGCATGTAAATAAATATGATTTAATCTAATTATATTTTTATCATTTTCATGATGCAAGAATATCTACTAAGGGTTATAAAGCTTGTCCATATTGTGGTGATTGGTTGAGATCAATCTTTAGTAAAAATCTCAACAAAAATATTTATCTTCGACATTGATGATACTTGCCTGATGATCATCCATTAAGATCTAAAAGAGAAGCGATACATTTTAATGGAAAGCTTGAAATAGGTCAGTGTCCAAAACCTATGACGCCTATGGATTGGTATAAAAAATGGACAGATGGACCTCTGACAAATCCAGAATCAGAAATCTTCAGTGATGATTCAGATAATGAGTATGTGAAGAGAGGTAAAGGAAAATTGGCACTCGCAGAGAACATATCAATATGGTATTCTTCGGAGTATTGGAAAGATTTAAAAGTATGTCATCTTCTTGATCCTATGCATATATTCAAAAATATTGGTTATTCACTATGGCACCATCTTCTTGGACTAAAAGATACCATAGCATCAAGGAATGATGTGAAAGATCAAAAATCCAAACCAAAGTTATGGCCAGTTTTTGTTAGACATCAATAAGAAACGACTTATGCACCTGCTCCTTGGGTACATACAACAAAAGAGATACAGACTATCAACAATAGAATTCAATTGATTAAGACTCCTATAGGATATGGAGCATCTTTTCAAAACATGTTTACTATGGATGATAAGAGCTTATCTATGTTAAAGATCCATGACTGGCATAACTTTTTGAAACATATTTTACCTTTGGTTATCGATGGATGTACAACTAAAGGAGTACGAGATGTGATTTATCGTCTTGGTTCACTTATAAGGTAATTATGATACTTTTATATTTATATGTATGAATATTGGATATCTTTTATTTTTTAATTAACTTTTTATAATTGTTTTTATGATATGTATAGGTGGATTACATCCAAAGAGATTGACAAAAACTCGATCCCACAAAAAAAACGTGAATGCAAAGAGCTACAATGTTTGATGGAGAAAGAACTTCCTACTTCATTTTTTGATATTCAGGTTCATTTATTAGTCCATCTTGTAGATGAAATAGAGATTGCAGGTGTTGTCAACACTGGATGGATGTTTTGGGTCGAGCGATTTATGGGAATATTAAAAGGTTATGTGCGACAAAGAGCAAAACAAGAAGGATCCATGGCAAAGGGTTGGATGCTTGAAGAGTATAGTATTATGTTAGTGAGTACCTTGAAAGAGTTCATGAAGAAGCTCCACATGCATGGACGAACGAGTCTTCTTCAAAAATAACAGATGAGATATTATCAGGTAAGGGAGTTCCATTCTTATTTACATTTCAAGAAAAAAATGATGTTTCTACTTTTGTAGCATATAATAGCGAATGCATGCAAGCATTCCTTAGCGAGTACGAGAAACTTCAAAATCTCCGAAGTAAAAGGCAAAAAAACAAAAGATATAGACGTAATCTCCTTACTAATGAGATTACAAATATATCTTCTTTCACGGATTGGCTATATAGTCGTTTGCAACGCGCCAACGCAAGTAATGAAGAAATCTCAGATGAGCAAAGAGAGTTAATCATAGGTTGTGAATGAAAAGGTAATTTTATTAAAATAATATTTTATTTTTTTCATATATTTATATTAGTTTCTATTTACTAATTGAATTTATTTTGCAGGCTCGAATGTTCACTAATATGTGGGCTTTTGGACAGCATATTAGAATCAAAGCCATTGATTGTTTACGTGAAACAGAGGATTCTAGTATTGTTGCTTCTTTCAAGCAACTATCGCGTGCTACCTCAAAAGACATGAACCTTATAGATGGCGAACTTGGTTACGTAGGAACTATTGTTGGTATCTACGAAATTTCATTTCGTACATTCAAACAGGTAGAAAAAAGTTTATATTTTTTATGATAGAGTTAGTTATTTTTTTAAGCACCTAATAATGGGTTTTTGTTGTTATATATTTTGATAGGTCGTTTTGAAGGTTGACTGGTTTTGAGCCGAGTATAAAGGTAGTAATTCCACATTAAGAAAGGAATTATCTGGGTTTTGGGCAATTGATTCTTTCAAGGTAATGCAATCTACTAAAGAACCATATATTGTTCGTAGGCATATTGAACACATTAGGGGAAAAAATGAACCTTGAATGGGCATTTTAGATTAAGGAGTGATTAGTGATGGACCAATCAGAAGAGGGTGGTGGCCACAGTCTATGCCCTATAAAATACTAAGCTGAAGGGGGGAGAGGGGACATATTTCTCCCTTGTTTAATGAGTTGCCTCTAGAGAGAGAAGGAATCTCATAACTCAATTGGGTCCAAAAATTCAAAATTTCTAAAAAGTTAAAAAACTCATCATAACACCTGAAATGGATCCCCCATTACTATTTAGGGTCAAAAGTACTCTTTTTGACCCCAAATTCAAAATCCGTGCATGTTTTGAGCTGAAAAAAATGGGTTTTTTCAAAAATACTCGAAAAAGAGTTATTTCCCTCCTAAAGCTCACATTTTCATACCCAAGTCCCAAAAAGTCATCTTTTCCCACTACTTTCACTCTGTAGCACACCATTGAAGCTCCTGTTTCTACACTCCAACCTACCTGCATCTCCTATCTCGAATTACTGTTGTAGCTTGAAGACCTTTAGCTTCAGTGGCAACATCTAAAGCTTCTAGGCGATCGAAAGATGAAATCCTCACATTAAGATGTCACAATATCAAAGCCACAGATGGACAGTGGCTATCACATGAGTACTCCAAAGGTGCATGGGTGTACATGCAACCCTCTAGAGTTGGGCCTCATCGAGGTAGAGATCGTGGAAACTTAGATCTTCATTGGAAGGGAAAGTTACTTGGCTTCAAGAAGCACAAAGACAATGGGATGGTTGCTATTGTACAACATGTTTTTACAGTGGCAACTATGAAACTTGAAAACTCTAGTATTATTAGATATCCTGTGAATTGTAAGTATTACTCTGCTTTGAGTGGCCAAAACCTGATATATGGTTTGTATCATCTTTGAAGCAAAAGATGGTAATGGATATACATAACTCTTTGAAATTCACAAAAGTGTCTAGGTCTATAGGTTTGCACTAGTCTTTTCCCATTCATTGTTTTGTATATTTATTCCAAGTATTCTCATTCCAAGGGACTTCCACCATGTTCATGTGTAAAGATATCACATATGAGCAAGTCGAAAGTCTTCTTGGTGAAAATTGGGGTTTGATGGAAGGAATTGCAAAAGGTGATAAATATCTTTGTAAAATAGGTGGAACAAGTATAGGATTTCAATATTTGAAACAACGTACTTCATTATACATCAGATTTTACTATGGTCGTTGGATGTGCAAACTTGGCAAATGGATTCCATTTCAAAGTTCAGAGGGATGTTTGCATTTATTTTGAAACAAAAACTATTTTTGTGAATAATCATTGGACCTTGGCTAATCTGAGAGAACACTTGATGATTATGGGGTTTAAAGGACTAACTCAACCCAAATTCAAAATTCAAGGACATAAGGTGAGAAATGTTTCATGCTTTTGTTAAAGTAATCTTTTCATTATTTTTTATTTTACTTTAATGACTTCATATTCTTGCAAATTGATTACAGGTGGGCAGAAGAATGGAATACAAAATGAAAGTCCCTGTAGATTGGAGCAAAGATGGAACAGAACTCTCATTGTCATAGTTCTTTTGCAACCTGATAATGTCACTTCTTGGGCCCTAGTCATTGTATCTCATGGTTTTTGCACTTTCAAGAACCTTGTAAAAAGTAGGACGATTGTTTCATGTTAGATATTGTATATACCTTCTTCTCTGCAATGGTAATTTCAAAACTTTTGGAATGTCAAAAAGTTTGTTCACTACTTTGAATTGTGGTTGCTCATGTTTCTTTCTGTGCATTATTTTGTCATCAGAAACACATTTTTTGAAATTGCACTTCTTTATTCTATACTTTTAAAAGTGGGCACAGTCAGTTTAGAAACTTGAAACTGCTATAAAAATTTCTCTATGTGCTCATTTCTCACATTTGCACTCTCAAAGAGCTAAAAAGCACAGACTACAAGCCTCTAGAATTCTCGTGTGCAAGAAATGGCTGCTAGCACTTCCACTCCCATGAAATCTCCTCGAGATCTATTCATGGAGTTTTAGATACTACAGACTACAATGGTCGTACGGATTTGTATGACCTAGTCTGTAGAGTCCCTAATCTTGAAGGGACAATAGCCATGAACTCGGATGTGATGGATGAGATCACAAATTTTATGGAATTCTATATATTAAGATATGCCATAGATATTCCAGCATATGAGTGTAAATGGGTCCCCTGTGACCTGCTTTTCTACATCCATAAAGGAGATGAGGTGTTTGCGAAGTGCTTAAAGCATTTCATGGCTATTTTTGAGGCTTCAGGGCACCTGTTAGATGACACAGTGCCCTTAATTAAACAATTAAATAAGAAAAGGAACATGGGAAGAAAATATATTTCCTACATAGCAACAACCATCTTTTTTGTCATTGAGGAGCCCGAACCTTCACTCATGGACCTACCCCATCTTGTTACTGGGGGTTTTGTAGATGACAAGAAGGTACCCCAAACCGAAGCTCTCAACTTATTAGAAGAGAGTAAAAAATTTCCAGACAATTTCCTCAAGGAGTAGTGGACAAATTCAAGGAAGCCAGTACACAGAACAGTCCACCCTCCAACTTAGGCCTCGTGGAACCCACTCTACCAGAGGTGGAGATGGAAATGTTTTCAGTTGTACTTGTCGACGGGGAGGAATTTTTGTTCCTGCATGATATTGAGAAGGCATTTGGTCTATGCCTCGACGAATGCCTTAGTATTTTCTGCTCAACCTCGGATGTCCCCATGGAAAAAACTTCTGACATTATCAAAAAGGCAACAATTCCACTTGGTGATTCAGCTGCGGACACCATTGCATTTGTGTGTGAAGAGATTTTGAGCCATGCCAACCAAGATGCCACTGAAGAAGATCTGGCCGCAGCAAGGGAAAGAATTTTGGAGAAGAAGATTCCAACATCCCCTGTTGTGGAGCAAAGTGGCATTGCCCATTCATCGATTCCACTAGATGCAATGGGAAGAGGAGAGGATGAAGATAGGCTTCAAGATGTAAGTCTCTACTGACATTTATGGTTGTCTCATATTCATACAAGATGTATCTATTTAATTTTATGATTGTCTATGTGCAGGAAACAATTGAAGTGGATAAATTTGCAGCAAGGAGTGGTGGTGACCGTGTTTCCCGGGGCCATGGCTCTTCCTTGGCACAATACATTGGAAAATTGCCAAAGGAAGATTTTGTCATAATCCACAAGGACTTTCCCCTCAAGGACACATCATGACTTGGTGTCTAAAGGCCTTGAGCAAAGTTTTGTGCCTATCTACAATAATGCAAGGACCAATTTTATATTTCTAGTTAGGAAGTCCCTTGCCCTTACTACCCTAGGAGTTAACTTTAGAGGAAAAATATCAGGTCAAATAGGAATAGCTTTAGGTCTTGGATTGACAGACCCTCAGTTAATATCCCAATCAGTTTTGACTTACCAATTGTCACTATCTTTTTCAGAGAAGAAAGAATGTAGTGGAGAGGCTCAAGGCCAAGAGCCAATTGTAAAAACTTTATAATACCAATTATTGTTTTCCAATTTCCATGTGCATTCAATCTATTATATCTTTATGGTTTTGACAATCTCATAACTTTTGCACAGTTTAATTAGTCCTTTTCCATTATTTCTTGTAATTTGTGTTGCCCAAAATGCATGCAATGGCCTAGGAATGCAAAAAAAGGGCCTGCCACAGAAACGTGGGGATGGGCCCTGCAAAACTTTTGTAGGGCCCATCCCCTCGTTTCTGTAGAAGGCCTTTTTTTTGCATTCCTAGGCCATCGTATGCACTAGCTTACCTATATTGCAAGTCTATCTCCCTCAATTAGCACCTTCACTTAGGGAATTGTGGAATTCTTCTTATGTGCAATAATTTGGAGAAAGTTAAGACTCCTCTAGGTGCATATAAGCATGCAACAATAAATAAGTACATGTATATTCATAAACATTGTTTAGCTATTGGTCAGAGGGTTAGCATGCAGTGCACTCTAGCCAACGCCAATCATATGCCCCAATGTGCATGGCATGTGTTTTCATGGCTTGGAAATGCCAAAAAAAGGTCTGCCACAGAAATGCGGAGATAGGCCTTACAAGACATTTGCAGGGCCCACCCCCGCGTTTCTGTGGCAGGCCTCTTTTTGGCATTTTTAAGCCATAAAATGCATTAATAGCATTACCACTTACAACAAGTACAGAAAAAAGAATGATACAACCATGAAAACCACTTCAAAGAGGTACTAGAAAAAGACACCTAGAAACATAGGAGAAATAAACTTCAAAACATGTACACTAAGAGATAAACACTTGGGAGAGCAAATATGAGAAGACAGATTATATTCATCATTTGGGATTTACAAAATATTCATCATATGGGATATAGAAAAGGTTCTCCAAACAAGGGAGTACAAATTTTTTTTAAGGGTTATTCCCTCTAATTCTCTTAGCTAGCTGCAAATATTTAGGTTGTATTGTCACTCTCTTTGCATGGATGGCACATAGGTTAGAGTCCTCCAACAATGATATAAGATACGCCTCTACAGCTTCTTGGAGAGCTTCAATGGCTATCCCTTGGATACAAAGTCCAGCGCAATAGCGTTGGGTCTCTTCCTTCACAACTCTTGCAAATGACCTTCGTGGAATAAGAAGCTCGACAGACTTTTGATAGTGTCGAATCTGTGCAAAGGCTCTGGTTTGCTTTCTGCACCTTTGTGGTGCTCTTGCATGGGGGGGGATGTTGGGTTGTGGTCGTTGTGGTCTACGACGTGGTTGATAGTTCTTTTTTCTTCTTGGAGGATGCCTAGATGGTCCTGCCTCATCATTTACTTCCTCTGCCCGACCTTGCTCTCTTTCTTCATCGGTTGGTCTTTGTCCTTGTCCTCGGGGGAGTGTCTTGCCTCCTTGTGTTACTCGATGGTTCACGGGGATATCATCAATGTTCCATGGTGGCTCATTTATACTTTCTTCATCTAAGGAACTCAATAAATTTGATGTCTCAATCACAACTTGCCTATGTCCTCGTTGTTTGGGCCTTTCCTTGATTGGTGTCCTGACTAGGGGCTCATCATCAGATGTGGGAGGGTAATAATTTATTTCTTGGGATACATCTCTCTCTAGTGAAGCTTCATCCCCCCTCAATGGAATGCTACCGGATTGTGTCCCTGCACTCGAGTTTTCGTCTCGAAGAGCTTCTTGTGGTTCGACGCTTCTTGTGGGGTGTCATCCATGTTGGGCGTTGAGTACCTTGCACATGGCTAGGGTAGACGACATGATCCTTCCTAGCAATCTGCTTTTTGCATGCCATTCTCTTAGGTTGTAAAGTGGTAAAATGAGGAAGGACACCTCTATTTATAGGCTTTCACTTAAGAATTGTCCTGTTCACATTTAAATGGATAAAAATTAGTTTTAAGACATTAAAAGTATATTCACAAAAACAATAAAATTTTATTTGAAGTGAAAGGGGTTATAAAAACCTTGAAAAGAATAATGCATTTTAAGAGTTTGGAAACTATTTCCAAGCAGAACCCTCGTAGACTCTTTGTGTGCGCCATTGGGCATGATGTACGGGTCCTGACGATGACATCCACTTCTCTCTTGCAATATCATGTTGTAGCTTTCATGTAAATCTTTGCTATTCGTGACTCACATGCTCGTTCCATTACATATTTTCTAGCGAACGTCGCACGAAAAAACCAATTGAACATTTCTTCTAAATAGTTTGATTGGAGTAGACCACCCCCATGACGAGTGTTTTTAAAGTAAACACCTCTAGCCCTGTAATGTGACTTCTCCATTCCTTGTGTACTAAAAATGTCCAGTGAACCATATCAATTCATAAAATATGCTCCATGTGCAAAAAGAATATGCTATGATCTGGTCAATAAGATATACACATAGTGTTTAACACCAAAAAATGTAAGCAAAACTTACTATGTAATGTGTAATATTGCTTTCTCCCCAAGATAAGATGAATGACTGTGTAAATTTGTTCAAAGTCACTTGGAATAATTCTCGTTGTGAAGCATTAGTGGAAACCAAACACATCAAATGTAACAATTGATCGAACGATGACCAAACCTTCTTTTGCTTGTTAATGAGATCAACCTGACTATCATTGTCTGTTGTAATTGAACAGAGGTCCTTCCAAAGCTCCCATTTCCCATCATCTTGACTATTCACATCTCTATTAAAGAAACGTATTGCCTTCTTCCCAGTCATTGAAACTTGTTGTAAAATCTCTTGAGACTCACCATACCTCTTAACAACTAAAGATATGTGACCATGACAACCTATAGAATTCAAAAGATCTTCTATTTTTGGATTGCTATTATAGACCTCTCTAGTGGTTTCATTGCAAATGCATATTCAACATGGAGCTTCAAAAGCCTATCAAAGATCCTCACGAATGCATGCAAAGTACAAAAGTGAACATTGACTAATGGAAATGGGATAATGGGGTTCCAATCATTGCTTATTTTATCATGAGTCGGTTCC
Organism: Ceratopteris richardii; assembly: GCA_020310875.1. Lineage (NCBI taxonomy): Eukaryota > Viridiplantae > Streptophyta > Polypodiopsida > Polypodiales > Pteridaceae > Ceratopteris > Ceratopteris richardii. The sequence goes on along the minus strand of CM035439.1, from coordinate 143,657,749 downwards.
TGTAACATTGGACACTTCAAAAGTGATATCTCCCATTCCCTATGATTCGATGAGTCTGTTTCATCAATTTCTTCAGAATCATCAAGTCTCATCAATGCCCTTGCAGGTTTAAACTGTCTCTTAGATCCATTGTAACCTTGTGTACAATATGGGCAAGGATAGAGAGAAGATGCTCCTTGTTTACAACCTAACATGCATTTTATACTCTTAAGGTCTCCACCCAAATGCCATTCTATCTCAAAATCACCTATATCATCTATAGAAAGCTTTTCCCCATGTATTTGAGAAGAGATTACATCCATAATCCATGGAGTCCTACTAAAAATCCACGAAATAACATTTTTTGTTTCTTTGGGAACTTCTATAGCACCTAACCACCAGATATCTCTCTCTGATTGCACACTATGAGTCAAATGGTCTCTCCCTCCTAAACTTTCATCACTCATTGCATGGTCCATAATTTCATTCATTAGCATCACACTCAACCTTTCTAGTCACCGACCCTTTATGATTTGACACTCATCAAGCTTCAGTATGAACTTTAACTTAACATTACAGTCTGCACAAAACAGAAAACATTATCTTAATTTGACACTTGAATGCAATAAAACTTCAACACCAAATAAAATGTAGTAGGGGTACCTTTGATTGTTGAACTATAAAAGTGAACCATTGCTTGTTGAAGCTTCTGAAGATCCACAAATATATTGTTGAATCTAGTGTAAGTAAATCCTTGTGTAGATAAGATTTTTGATTGCTTCTTGGGAATATTTGGATGATAAACAGAGGCAGGCATAGTGTCTTCTATGAATAAATATTGTCCAATAGTACAAGTCACATCCTCATTTGAAGTTTTTTTTATTGATAGACACTTTATATGGGCATGGAAATATACTTTGAGAAATACCTTGTGATTGTAAGGCTTGCCTAAGAAGGGTGTACATTGCAGTATACCCATTTCTACTGATCCCCGCTTCGTCACATATTGCATGCACATCTTGTAAGACAATAGTTACGCAATATAACACAGGAGCAATAACAGAGAAGATAACAGATATAGGAGAATCTCAACAATTTTCTACTAGCAGCAAGTACAAAGATGATGGCGTTGTCCACCCGTGCGCTCTCAAGGTAGAGCTTAAATGGTGATCTAGACAACTCTAGATAGGGAGATACAAGGTAGAGGTATGCTGGCTCAACTCGGTGTCTTAGGTAGTGCAGAAGTCATGTATATATAGGATCATGGGTGGCCTGCCATGGACGGCTATACATGGGCGGTAGAGCGTGGGCGGCCACCGCCCGCGTAATTGCCATACACGGCTTAGACTGGTTGAACCGACCTAACAAATATAAATGATTTCTGACTCCGACAGGGAATATTCCATGGAATATTCCCTTTACCGTCGCGTCGGGGGCGCTGCCCCCGGACCCCCACCAGGGGGCCCGCTGGCCCCCTTGGACCCCCCAGCCGAGGCTGCTCACCGCTGCCCCGGACCCCACAATTGGGGACCCTGATAACTCCCTTTCCTTATAATATCTTACATGGTCCAACATGACCTTTATCCAACATTCAAGTTGGGATTCCCATCAATTGGGTAATGCATGCTTGGCTTCTCCTCATAAAGGGGGCCTTACAAAATGTGCATACAATCATGAGGGGTAGACATTGATCATATACTAACACCCCACCTCAATGTTTACCGATGATAAATCAAGTAGGTCTCGGTCCTATGCCCATCTGTTGAAGATGCTTGTTGAGCTGCTCTCTTCCAAGTGCTTTAGTGAATATGTCAGCACAATTTGCCTCTGTTAGGCAATATTCTAGCTCCACAATTTCATCTTCAATTAGCTCACGAATGTAATGGTACTGTACTTCTATGTGCTTGGTGCGAGCATGAAATACTGGGTTCTTTGCAATAGCCATACAACTTTGATTATCACACTTGAGTACAGTTGGCATATTTGATGGAAAGCCAAGATCTGCAAGAATTCTCCTTAACCAGACTGCCTCACAAGAAGCAAAACAAGCTGCTTTGTACTCTGCTTCAGTGGAGGAGAGTGCGAGAGTTGGTTGCTTCCTACTTACCCAAGAAAATATTCATGAACCAAGTGAGAAACAATATCCAGAAACTGATTTTCTAGAATCACAATCTCCAGCCCAATCTGAATCACAATATCCTTGGAGTGTATCACCTGTGGTATACAAAATACCAAAATCCAAGGTTCCTGCAATGTACCTTAGAATTCGCATTCCAGCATTCCAGTGACTCTCCTTAGGTTTGTTGGAAAACCTGCTTAACACTCCAACAGCATAGCAAATGTCTGGTCTAGTGTTGCACAGAAAAATAAGACTTCCAACGAGCTTCCTATACTTCTTAGCATCTACATCAGGCATGTTATCATCCATAGATAGCTTATGATTTACCTCCATAGGTGTGCTAGTTGGTTTGCAGTCCATCATTCCAAATGCCTTGAGAATTTCTTTGGAATATTTTTGTTGTGAGATGAAAATGCCATCCTTCCTTTGCCATACTTCAATTCCCAGACAAAAATGGAGTAAACCTAAGTCTGTCATTTCAAACTCAGTTCCCAAGTTGATCCGAGTTTGATTGATGAGTTCCTGATGATCTCCTGTAATGATCAAATCATCTACATATACAATGACAACAACTAGCTTGCTATCCCTTTTCGTTACATACAAGTTAGCATCAGAAGTACTTCTTTCAAAACCCATATTTTTGAAAAAATGATCTATTCGTTGGTACCAAGCCCGTGGAGCTTGCTTAAGTCCATACAAAGCTTTCTTCAACCTGCAAACTTTATTTTCTGAATTGGGCACCTCAAAACCTGGTGGTTGAGATACATATACCTCCTCCTTGAGGTGACCATTCAAAAATGCAGATTTGACATCCATCTGGAAAATAGGCCAAGACTTTTGTGCAGCTACTGCAAGTACCGTCCGAATAGTTGTCATGCGTGCTGTTGGTGCAAAAGTTTCTTGAACATCAAATCCTTCAATCTGTGAAAAACCCTGTGCAACTAATCGTGCCTTATACTTTTCTAATGTTCCATCAGCTTTATACTTAGCTTTCCAAATCCATTTAGTACCTATTACCTTCTTCTTTGGCGGCAAGTCGACTAGATCCCATGTATCATTTTTGAGTATACTATCATACTCAGACTGCATTGCCGCTCTCCAATCTGGATCATCAATGGCTTCTTCAATGGTGGTAGGTTCCTTTATCGAACCCATGATATCTGCCATTAGAGCCATGTTAACAATGTGTTCTGAGGCTCTTCTTTGCTCCTCTATTCTCTTTGATCTTCGTAATCCATCCGATGATGATTCTGGTACATCTACATGTGGATTAAGATCATCAAAGAGCTGTTGTGCCCACTTCGGTAGTGGCTTACGCTGTGCAGCTACAACTGGTTGGCTTTTTATTGAGGAAATTTCTCCATCAGATGTTTCCTCCTCCTCAACTTTAACCTGTCTTTTGATAGGCACAAGGTGAGATATTTCTCCGCTTGATGAGATAGTAGATTTACCTTTATCTTCTACTAAGTGTGGTCGTTCATCAAACACCACATCTCGGCTGACAAAAATCTTCCTTGCCTCAGGATCCCATAACCTGTATGCTTTAGACTCTTCACTATATCCTAGGAAGACACACTTTTTTCTTTTTGAATCCAACTTTGATCTTGTTGAATCAGGAATATGTGCATAACAGAAACAACCAAAAAGTCTGAAATGCAAAACTGAAGGCTTTTTACTAGAATATGCTTCTTGAGGAGTCATCCCCTTCAGTGCTTTTGTGTAGCTTCGATTGAGGATGTAGACTGCTGTATTGACTACTTCTGCCCAGAATGAATCAGGCATGTCTTGAGCCTTCAACATACAACGAGCCATTTCAACTACTGTCCTGTTCCTGCGCTCAACAACGCCATTTTGTTGGGGTGTATGAGCTGTGGTAAGTTGCCTTTTCACACCATGCTCCTTACAGTAATTGTTGAATTCTGTTGACAAGAATTCACCTCCTCTATCTGTTCTAAATTTCTTCAATTTCCTTCCTGATTCATTTTCTACATACTTATGCCACGTTTTAAATTTTTCAAAAGCATCAGCCTTCTCTCGAATGAAATAAACCCACATCTTTCTACTATAATCGTCGACTAACAGCAAGAAGTAGAAAGATCCTCCTAAAGCAGGTGTAGACATTTTACCGCAGAGATCAGCATGTACCAACTCTAGAGGAGCTTGAGATCGATTGCTGGTCTCTCTTGGAAATGCCTTTCGTTGTTGCTTGCCCATCATACAAGCTTCACAAGGTTCCTGCAACTCTGAAAATGCAGGCATATGAGCAACCATCCCTGTTCGTTGCATCTCCTTCAAAACTGCAAATCCGAGATGCCCAAATCGTCGGTGCCATAACCTGCTTACATCTTTATCTTCTGTAGCAGTTAAAGCACTTAACTCATACAAGTTATCCCGTCGTATGCCTTTACCTACAACATTACCTGGTGAATCCATGATTTCCGCACCACTCTTATTGAAGTGAACTTCGAGTCCACGATCTGTTATTGCAGAAACTGACAACAAATTTCTTTTGAGTGTAGGTACATAGAGAACATCGGATAACTTTTTCTCAACACCTGGAGAAGTGATAAAAGAGATGGTTCCAGTTCCTTCAGCTGGACACTTGGAGTCATTTCCCACCACTACATTGATGGATTCCCGCAGAGGCACTAGGGAACTATACCAATCCTTTTTACTAGTCATATGGCGAGAAGCTCCACTATCTAAAATCCATGGCTCATCAACACGAGCTTGAGCAGATGAACATACCTCTTCAATAGCTACCCAAAGTTCCAGCTCTGTGTTGTTTGCAGACTCTTTGTTCTTCCATGATGATTTTACAGTCCCATTCCGTTCATCAGCTTGCTTCTTTCTGCAATCCTTGATGGCATGGCCTTTCTTTTCACAATAGAAGCAACTTCCTATGAACTTTTTCTTCTTTGGCTTCTTCTTTGATCCCTCTGAAGAGCCTTTACCTTTTGCATTTGCTGAGAATGCAGCATCAGTTGTACTTTGCCGATTCTTCAGCCGCATCTCTTCTTCTAAAAGCATGGCACAAAACTCTTCAAATGTAAGAGGAGTTGGCCTTACCTGAGTGTTAAGGGCTGTTACTAATCCATCATACTTTGCTGGAAGAACACGTACAGATCTTCGAGCCAGCTCTTCTGGTGTTATAACAACACCAACTGCAGCCAATTGATCTTGAAGATGCTTTATCCGTTTGATAAAATCTTCAGCCTTTTCAGAATCAGAATGTTTTTCATTTGCCAACTGATTTTCTAAATTCTGTATCCTAGTGTGGTTCTTGGTCTCATATTGTCAAGCCAATATGCCCCAAGCCTCATGTGCTTTAGTAGTATGTTGAACTAAAGTAAGCACAGAATCACTTACACTAGTGACAATCGCACATAATGCATCAGCATTCCGCCTCTTCCAAGCTCGTAGAAGATCTGGATCTGGCTGAATCATCAATCTTGAATTTGCTGGATCTTCAACTGGTATAGGCTCTGGATCCAATCCCATCGGTCCCATGACAGTGTCAAGTAATTCATAGGAGTCCAAAATTGCAGAAATTTTGAACTTCCAGAGTGTATAGTTGGTTCCATCCAGCTTCCCTTCAGTGAATGCAGGTGGACGAATTCGAATAGGTGCAGCATTAACATTAGTTGAAGCACCAAGACTACTGTTCGATGATGAAGCCATCATGTAATCACTCGAATAATCTACTGATATTCTAGTCTGCTAGTAGGCTAAAATAATGATACTTCTCAAGCTATTCGAACCTTACAGCTCTGATACCATGTAAGACAATAGTTACGCAATATAACACAGGAGCAATAACAGAGAAGATAACAGATATAGGAGAATCTCAACAATTTTCTACTAGCAGCAAGTACAAAGATGATGGCGTTGTCCACCCGTGCGCTCTCAAGGTAGAGCTTAAATGGTGATCTAGACAACTCTAGATAGGGAGATACAAGGTAGAGGTATGCTGGCTCAACTCGGTGTCTTAGGTAGTGCAGAAGTCATGTATATATAGGATCATGGGTGGCCTGCCATGGACGGCTATACATGGGCGGTAGAGCGTGGGCGGCCATCGCCCGCGTAATTGCCATACACGGCTTAGACTCGTTGAACCGACCTAACAAATATAAATGATTTCTGACTCCGACAGGGAATATTCCATGGAATATTCCCTTTACCGTCGCGCCGGGGGCGCTGCCCCCGGACCCCCACCAGGGGCCCGCTGGCCCCCTGGGACCCCCCAGCCAGGGGGCCCGCTGGCCCCCTTGGACCCCCCAGTCGAGGCTGCTCACCGTTGCCCCGGACCCCACAATTGGGGACCCTGATAACTCCCTTTCCTTATAATATCTTACATGGTCCAACATGACCTTCATCCAACATTCAAGTTGGGATTCCCATCAATTGGGTAATGCATGCTTGGCTTCTCCTCATAAAGGGGGCCTTACAAAATGTGCATACAATCATGAGAGGTAGACATTGATCATATACTAACACATCTTGCACTGTGATAAGGTTTTTAACTTCTTTGAAAACTCAGCTTCAACAACAACTCTAATACACTTTCCTATGCATGAGTCTAAAGTGATTTCTTTGGTGTTTATACAACTATTCATCAGCTTGAATTGGTCTTGTGTTGTTGATGAAGCAGTTATGTCTTGAAGAAACGACCTACACAATGAGAGATTCCATTACAAATCTTCATTAAAACATATAAAAGTAAAACAAACACTCATGTTGTTGCATATATACGTCATTTGCGTGCTCCACCACCTTTTGAAAGAGCGTCAAAGGATGACAATGCTCTTTTCCTATGTCTCATACCAAGTGGAGTCTCTTTCGGCTGCTGGAGATTGGCAGTTAACTTTGAAATTGTGCTTTGTTTTGCTTCAGTATCATGTTCCAAATCTACAAGTTGTTTTTGTAAAGATACGATTGTGCTTTCTAAAGTGACCACCCTCATATGATGGATGTGATATTTTTGGAACCAATACTTAGCAGTAGCAAGCAGCAATATCAAAAACAAAGATGAAAAACTGGTTGGAAGGGACTCTAAAGCATATGTTTTGCTCAAAAAATGTGTTTTCTTGTATGTCTATGGGTTAAAGTGTATTTTTCCACTGTGTATGGCTGAAAATGATGAAATTTGAAAAAAGTCATTTTTTGGGGAAAGCATAGTCACGGATTTGATGATGTGGCACTTACTTTTGGAGGGAGTTTGAAAATTATACTTTTTCTCAAAGAAACTTCAAAAAATGGTCCCAAAAAAGTGACTTCTGACATATATATTAAAAAATAGGCCCTTTTGAGTTAATATACACTGAAAATGAGACTTTTAAAAAAAAATCAATTTTTTATTCAAATACATGTATGAGTTTGATGATGTGGAAAGTAGATTCTCTTTCTCTCTCTCTAGAAGAAGAAAGAGAGAGGCCTACTAAAGCCTTAAAAAAACCCTACTCTAGCCTACTAAAAAGTGCCCTTATAAATGCACTTTGTCCCCTTAAACAAGAATAGAATTAAGCTTAATCCCTAAAAATTAGGGGTCCTTACAAGGCCCATGTAGGGTTCATTTTTTCCCCTAATAAAGCATTTTTTTTATAAAAGCCCAGATGCTCATCCTTGGTGGCAAGTCATTCTTGTGCAACCTAGAGGTAGGTCATTGTTTGAACAGTTTATTGTTAGAGAGATCGAAGAAAGTCCTCTTGATGATTCAGCATCAGATACTGATACATCAACATCTGAAAGAGAAATTAGAATCATTATACGTGATAATGATACTAATCTTTTTGATGAAGAGGATAATTCTCTACATGCTAATTCTATTGATGAGAAAGAGGAATTACCAGAAATAGATATTAATCCATCAATAGATGATGTGATTCATGAGAACATAGATTTAACAATAGAAGAAATAAATGAAATCAATAAAGATAATGAAGATGAGACTATATTGATGTCTTACCAAAATGATGGCAATAATAAAAACATATGAGTAGATTAGATAGTAAATTCTACTCTAGTTATCGATCAATAACTTGAAGCTTCTGAATGGATATCAGATAATAGATTGTTTTATTAACTTGAATAACGATGATGTCACATACTCCTAGTAGGAGATGGTTGAACCATGCCTTAAGAGAGAGGATTAGGAAGTAATCCTCAACCATGGCTTTTGGGGCAAGTGGTTAGCCCATCGCACTCCTAACCGGGAGGTTGTGAGTTCAATTCCCAACATTGGTATCAGAGCCTAGTTGAGAAATTGGGCGAGACGGAGGTTCGCGCCTCATCCGTGGGCACTTGGAAAAAGCGCTTATCTGTGGTGAGTGTGAAACTAGCCTTGGATGAAGGCGCATGGGCATTTGGGCACCCACGGAGGGTGGGATAGGTCCAAATTTGGTCCATGTGCTGGAGTTTGAGGTTGGTGGAAGCACTCATGCATGGAAAGTGGGTCCAAGAGTTAGAGGGGTCCACAAGTGAGCATTGAGGACAATGCTCAGTCTAAGGGGGAAGGAATGTCACATACTCCTAGTAGGAGATGGTTGAACCATGCCTTAAGAGAGAGGATTAGGAAGTAATCCTCAACCATGGCTTTTGGGGCAAGTGGTTAGCCCATCGCACTCCTAACCGGGAGGTTGTGAGTTCAATTCCCAACAGATGAATCCTACTAGAGAGATGAAATCATGTTCTTTTAAGTTCGAACATGAAGCTCGAGGGTATGCCTAATTATTTTATATATACCTTTATCTTTGAGGAGCAAATTTTTATCATGTATGTATGCATATGTCTGTGTATTCATGTGTATTATATGTATACATATGTTAGTATGCATATATATGTATTTCATGTATATGTATGTGTTTTCATGTGTGTGATATGTGTATACATGTGTTAGTATGCATATGTGTATATATGCATATGCATTTATGTAAAATATTCATGTATTCATGTAGTATATGCAAGTGTTTATAATTGTGTACATGTATATATGTATATGTGTCTATGTGTAAATATGTATGCATGTATATATATGTTTATGTGTGCATGTAGGCATGTATATGTGATGTGTACATGTATATATGTATAAGTGTCTATGTGTAAATGTGTACATGTAAATATGTATGCATGTATATATATATTTATGTGTGCATTTAGGCATGTATGTGTGATGCATAATATATCTACTCCATTTTATATTTATGTATGTGTATCTACATGATGTGTATATATCTTTATATATATTATGATCCTCGTTGATTCGAGTAGCTATATATAGAGGCATAAGGTTGGGAGGAGAGACATCTCTCTAGTAGGACGTCAGAGGAATAGATGCAATGTGTACATATACTTTAATCATATGGCTAAAAGGTTGAATTAGAGTTTTTAAATTAGGGGTTTTAAAACCCTAATATCAAAATTAGTGTTTTCAATTTAGGATTTTTGAAATAAGATTATTACGTATGCATGTGTTGTGTATGTATCTGTATCTATATGTGCATATGCATGTGTTGTGTGTGTGTATATATGCATGTGTATATGTATATATGCATGTAAATATGATTATATGAGTCTATGTGTGTGTACATATGATTATGCATGTGTATGTGTATGTGAGTATGTGTACGTGTATGTGAGTATGTGTATGTTTCTATGTGTATTCATTATATGTGTGTAACGGCATGCATGTGTATGTGTGTGTAAAAATGTGCATGTATGTGTGTGTATGTATAAATGTGCATGTATGTGTATATGTGTGTAAATGTGCATGTATCATGTATATGTGGGTGTATGCGTGTATTTGTACCTCTAGTCTCACTCTTTTCTCTCGCTCTCTCTCTCTCTCATATACATACATACATACATAAACACACATACTCATATCCACATATATATACATAAAAGCAGTGCATACCTTGCATTATCGTGACAATGAGACATAAGTGTCCGCATCTCTTTTAGACACCACTTATGCGACCATCCTGTCCCAAGCTCTCTCTCAAGTGAACTAAGTACATATTCTTTATCCCTCTCATCATGCTCACTACAAAAATAAAAAAAATAATGTAAATAAAACATAAGATATTTATTTCAATTTATATGTAAAATTTATACTTACTTCCACGGTAAGTGGACAAGGTGCAGGTAAGAGTCGCATAATGCCCGCATTCTTCTCTTGAACTCCAATCCATTCCCTATGTACACAATCTTACCCTCTAGCTCTATATTGCACTCTAGTCCTAAGGTCCCTATTCATGTCCTCATACGCAACTCTGCTCTGCTATCATGATATGGAGGTGGTATAGGTGTCCTCAAAATAGATAGATAAAAATAAATAAAAATATGTGTTATAATTAAAAAGTTTATGAAAAAAAAACATACCTATGAGCAGATAGCTGTCTTCCTGCATGTGGAGCCATAGAAGAGCCCTCCTCTGATTGCTGGGTAAGCATCTGGATCGTATAGTCCAGCTCATCATCAAACATCTCTGAGTAATCACACATGATGGCCCCTAGAGTATCAGACGGAACTCTTGCTCTCATAAGACTTTTTATGAGAGTGAGTTTCACCTTTCTCTCTCTACTAGGATCCATAATACCTAACATATAAAACAAAATGGGTTAGAAATCAATATATATACGTGTACATATGTATGTGTGTATGCATTAAGTATGTGTATGTATGCATGTGTGTGTGTATGTATGTGCATGTATGTGTGTGTATGTGTGTATGCATGTGTATGTGTGTATGCATGTGTATGTGTGTATGCATGTGTATGTGTGTGTTTGCATCATTATGTGTGTATGTGTCTATGTGTGTATGTGTGTGTATATGTGTATGTATGTGTGTGTGTCTATGTGTATGTGTGTGTCTATGAGTGTGTACGTGTTTATGTGTGTGTATGTGTCTATGTGTGTGTATGTGTCTATGTGTGTATGTGTATGCATGTATGTATGCATATGTGTGTGTATGCATGTGTATGTGTGTGTATGCATCATTATGTGTATATGTGTCTATGTGTGTATGTGTATGTGTGTGTATATGTGCGTGTGTATGTGTGTGTGTCTATGTGTATGTGTCGCTACGCATCTATGAGTGTGTATGTGTTTATGTGTGTGTATGTGTGTATGTGTGTGTATGTGTGTATGTGTGTATGTGTGTATGTGTGTATGTGTATGCATGTGTGTATGTGTGTGTATGCATTATGTATGCATATGTGTGTGTATGCATTATGTATGTGTATGTATGCATGTGCATTATGTATGCATGTAAGTATGTATGTATGCATATGCATATGCATTATGTATGTATATGTATGCATGTATGTGTATGTGTGTGTATGTCTCTCTATGTGTGTGTGTATGCATATATGTGTGTGTATGTGTGTATGTGTGTGTATATGTGTATATGTGTGTATGTGTGTGTATGCATCATTATGTGTGTATCTGTCTATGTGTGTATGTGTGTGTGTATATGTGTGTGTATGTGTGTGTGTCTATGTGTATGTGTGTGTGTGTCTATGAGTGTGTATGTGTTTATGAGTGTGTATGTGTCTATGTGTGTGTATGTGTCTATGTGTGTATGTGTGTGTGTGTGTATATGTGTGTGTATGTGTGTGTGTCTATGTGTATGTGTCGCTACGCATCTATGAGTGTGTATGTGTTTATGTGTGTGTATGTGTCTATGTGTGTGTATGTGTCTATGTGTGTATGTGTATACTTTGCCTCATGTTCAATGCATTCCAATCGTGGTCTTTGATACATGCCATATCAAGAGTTACACCAACATATAATATGCTCTTGATAGTAAAATTCATCATAATTCCTATCGGGGGACACATGTGAAGTCGTTGCATGGGTAGGTTGGTGGATTACCCTCTGATTGATCAGAATCTCCACATAATAAGAAACAAAAAAAAAGTTATGTATCCATGAAATATATTTAAAATTAAATGTTTGATATACTTACAGTATATATTCGTTGCACGATGAGGAGATGGTGGTGGAGTTCCATCTGATTGATCAGAATCTACAAATAATGGTATTTGATATTAATAATCTGATTATCTACATACACAAAAAATTCACATATACATATTTACACATACACAGATATTCACATATACACATTTACACATACACACATATTCACATATACACAACTACACATTATTGTGGGATGCATGTATTTTGTATGAATGAGTGTATACGCATGCAGGTGTGTGTACATATATATGTGGATATGTATATGTGTGTTTATGTTATATGTATGTATATGTGTATATGTATACATATATGTATGCGTATATGTTTGCATGTATATGTGTATGTGGGTATGTGTATGTGTATGTGTGTATATATGTGTATGTATTTTGATTTTTTTTTCTGTTTGAGATTAAATTAATAGGAGATATTGTATGGTGGAAAAAATTAAGAGGCGACCTAACATACCACCTGAGAGGTGGTAGTTTTCTCGTAGATAGCTACGTCTTCAAGAGTCATTTCCTCAGTAGAAGGTACACAAATTAATACTTTATATTTATAATTTTTATATATTTTAGTAATTTTTTACATTTAATTTATGTAGTTTTTCTTAAATAAACAGGCTGCTGCAAAGAAGAGAGTGGAGTCGGGCCACACATCACACCTAGGCCAAATGGGCCATAATGGTTTTGTAGCTACATTTGTAAGTATATGTGTTATTGTGAGTATATTTTTTATTTTAGTTAAAATGCAGCAACTAATCTTTTTTATTTGTTTCAATGCAGCGAAAAGATTATGGCCGATATCCTACAAAACATGAGATCGAGTATGCTACACATTTTGGATATCGGCATTTGAGCGAGTATATGCGAGATCATCCTGATGCCTTTGTGAGTATTATTAAATTTATATAATTATTTTATTTTTATGAATGGTTTAATTGATTTATTTATTTATGTTTGTTATATGTAATACATGAGTATTATGGAGAGACAGATATGGATGAGGTAGAGAGACAAACACAGGAGGGATGATCTCGATCATCACAGGGTGATAATGATGATGAGGATGAGGATGATCATGATGCTGCTGCTGATGATGATGATCATGATGATGATGATGATTAGGATTCTAGTTGATTATGACATTGGATTATATGTATTTACATTGATATACATATATATATTTTACCTATATATTTTTCATTTGATTTATGTTTTGAATTGTGTGTATGGTATTAAGTAATGAAGAGTTTTGTTCTATTGATTGTTATTATTTTTTATATTAAGCATGTGTTTTAATACTTTAATTATATAATTCATTCATATGCGTGTACATAAGTGTATATGTATGTGTGTGTATATGTATGTATATGCATGTGTATGTGTGTGTATATGTATGTATGTGCATGTGCATGTGTAAGTGTATATGTGTGTATGAGTATGTGCATGTGCATGTGTATGTGTGTTCATATATATGTGCATGTATATGTGTAACTCTATGTTTACATGTATGTATGTGCATGTATATGTGTATATGTAGGTATGTGCATGTGTGTGTGCATGTGTATATGTGTGTGTATGTATGTGCATATATATGTGTATATATGTGTATAATGTATGTATATGCATGTGTAAATGTATGAAACATGCATGTGTATGTGGATGCATTTCCATTTGCATCCATGTGCATGCATGTGAATGTGCATGCATGTGGATGTGCATATACATGTATTTACGTATATGTTAATGTGTGTATGTATATATATATATATATATATATATATATATATATATATATATATATATATATATATATATATATATATATATATATATATATATATATATATGCATGCAATAATGCATGCATGTAAGTCTTTTTATGTGGTTGTAGAAATGTTTGTGCATATGCATGTGTATATGTGTGTATGTCTAAGTGTATATGCACATGTATCTGTGTATATATATGTGTGTGTATGTGCATGTGTATATGTGTATATGTGTGAAAGTGCATCTTCATCATGTATAATTATATAAGTGCATATCAATAAGTGTGAGTATGCTATCTAATGAAAATAACACAATTCAAATGATATACAAAGAATAGAAATTCTACTTACAATAGTTAGCCATACTTTTTGCTTGGTTAGCTTCTTGAATAACCTACAATAAAGAGAGAAAGGGGAGAGAGAGAGAGAGAGAGAGAGAGAGAGAGAGAGAGTGAGAGAGAGAGAATTCAAAGAGAGAAAGATGTAGAAAGAGAGAAACAGAGATAGAGGGAGACAATAAGAGAGAGCTTAAGCAAAACAACAATTCTGCATATACTTGTTTTAGCTCGTAAGCGCAGTGCAATTGGGAAAACTGGAGAGCTCTTCGATTAGATGCGTGAAAATGCCGATCGAAGAGCCTCCAACATTTTAATTTTTTTCCGTCAACAAATTGTCGTGTAAGCGATGCTAACGCGTTGAAAAAACCACTAGAGTTGATGCCGCATAAGCGACATCTTTAGCGTCCCTTATGCGACGCTGATTAAAACCGTCGTGTTAGCGATGCTCTATGCGAGCGTCTCACACCCCGTCGCACCACACGTCGAAAAAAACGTCGTTTGGCTCGTCGATTAATCGATGGTGCATGCTCGACGCTCATTGCGATACGTTTTGCAATTTTATAGCGACGAAATTGTGTTGCCTTAACCGTCGCTATGCGCCCATATTCCTTGTAGTCAAATGCAACTAAATCATCATCTTCAACTATTCATGAAATTTAACCAAGTGCATCCAGAATCTGCTTAGTTTTTAAAACATAATCATTTATTAACTATCATATATCTTTTCGCAAATTATTTAACTCATTCTTCAGTTGAATATGCCTGGCCTTTGTTGTTGTTGGGAATATTCATTCTAATGCTTTCAAAATCTCCTTACTTGTTCTCAAGTCCTGTATGTGTCCTATCATACTTGACTCAATATTTTATGATAATACAAAGATTAACTTTTTGTCACTCTCATTCCACTTCTAATATTCGCAGATTTGCTATGGTGTTAGATTTTGGTCAGGGAAGTTCGGTTGAGGTTTAGTCCCACTAATTAATCCATGCAGATTCGTACCCATAAGATATGCAGATATGCAAAAATTCTAGGCTTTATAATTGGTTTTACTGAGCTTTTCTATTTAATTATTTCTATTGGCCATCCTAAAGAGGATACTTGCAAAGAATCACCTTATTCGTGCTCCATCTTATGCATATACCTCAGGTATAGCAACTTTGATGCATAAACTGGCTCTGATACCGATGTAGAATATTAAAGCTCTAAGAAGTAGCACATAATAAAATATGCAAGGAAGCAAAAAAATAGTATAGACTCCAAAGATGATAGAGCACAATAGATGAACAAAAATAGATAAAAAAAGTGAAACTCTTTGCACAAAAAATGACTATTTATTCACAATTATTGAGTATGAACTCCCCTACAAAAATGCATTCCTGAGCCCTTTATATAGAGTTTTGGAAGTAAATATGTAGCGATGAATTCTTTTCACAAAAAGTTGCGGAGAATAATTAAAGCACAAAAGGAATGGACTATAACTAAAAAACTGTTCAACAACTTTTTCACAAAAGTAATGGTGTTGAGATATCAAGCTCAACATGTGATGATCCAGGATGACATGTACCAGTTTTTCATTTCTCTGACATGTATAGTGGTCACGCCGATATATGTCAGGGATACTTCATTGAGCTTTATTAGATTTATCTACCGAGAGTGATGGCACATTTGTTTCTTGCTAGCTCACTCATTCGCGGACATTAGGTTTTTCCTTATGTACTGGTCTTTATATATTGCACTTGTTGTATTCTTGTTTTTAAGGTCATTCTTATACATTCCTTTTATGTAATAGAAGAAGAAGAAGAAGAAGATCATTATTCCCTGTCTCAATTTGTGTGTGTGCTTCTCCTTGAGAGTGAGTGTGTGTGTGTGAGCTCTCTTCCTTATCTCCTTCCTCGTGACATGGTATCAGAGCCAGCGTGGCTGTAGAGAGCTCGTAGAGAAGGCGACGGTGAAGACTACGTGGCAAGGCGTGGAGAAAACGCGATTTCACAAACGGCCTCCGTTTGCTACGAAAATCGAAGTTTCAGAGCCATCTCGACCTCTGTTTTGAGCCCGCAAGGTGGAGCCCAGAGAAAAACCAGCTCAGTTTCAGAAATTGTAACTGCGTTGTGTTCGGCGACACTCATATATTCCAGATCCAGAATTTCAAGCGATTTCGTGTACTGTTGAAACACGAAAACTGTGTTTTTCTGAGATCGAACTGTCACGTCATAGTGCAATAGTGTTCAAGCAGAAGTGCTGCTTGTAGTGTGTTGGGATGTTGTGAATTGTTGCAAAAATGGCAAACGCAGATGGAATGAGTCAGCTTATGAGCGATAAGCTGGACAAGAACAACTTCCATGCTTGGAGATTCAGAATGACAAATTTCCTAATGGGAAAAGGCTATTGGAAGTACATAAAAGGAGAGAATGAAAATGCTCCGCAGTTATCAGAAAGGAATTGTATTGCAGAACAGTTAAGAGCATATGAGGAATGGAATCAAGGAGCACGAAAGGTAATGTATTGGCTATCTGTTAGCATACAGGATAGCATGATTGGACACATACAGGATGCCAAGACTCCAAAAGAGGCTTGGAACACTTTTGGTCACTTTGTACGAGACCAATACAAAGGCACGGAAGTTGCAACTCAAGAACGAGCTGCATACATTGGAGAAAAAGAGCATGTCGGTAAGTGACTACACTCTAAAAATCAAAAGTATATGTGAGTCACTTGCACCTATTGGTGTGAATGTAGATGATGATGATAAGGTGGAAGTGTGCCTTCGTGGTTTAGGAGCTGCATATAAGCAGTTCAAAACTTCTATACAGACCAAGGAAAATATTCCGAATTTTGTTGATTTGGTATCTATGCTCATTATTGAAGAAAAGAATCTTGGTGAGGATTCAAACTCCCAAGGAAAGCCCAGTTCTGAGCAGGTATTCTACTCTGGCAGAGGAAGAGGCAGAGGTAGAGGTTTTGGAAGTGGAAGAGGAAACAATAACCAAGACCAAAGTCAACAACAGAATCATGCAGGAGGAAGAGGACAGTTTCGAGGCAGGGGGAGTCAAAGAGGTCGCAGAAATTTCCAAAGAAATGATTCAGGTAATGATAGTAAAGGATGTTGGAATTGTGGTAAACCTGGACACTTTGAACGTGATTGCAAGTTGAAGAATCAAAATAACAGAAGGCAGCAAAACAACTATGCATCCACAAGTGCAGATGATTCTGAGAAGCTGTTTATGGTTCAACATCACATGATGAATACAATGTCTGCTGGTTTTTCAAAATTGAATGATAATGTCTGGTATGTTGATTCAGGTGCTTCAAATCACATGACCAGTCATGCAGAATGGTTTAGTAGTTTGCAAAAAATACCAGTTCCTGGATATGTTGAAATAGGTGATGATACATCACATCCTATTGAGCATACAGGAAACATAGCATTATCTATGGAGGATGGAAAGGTAAAACATCTTGCTGATGTGCTGCATGTTCCAAATATAACAAAGAATCTGGTTTCTGTTGGACAAATGGTTGACCAGGGATTACAAATCAAGTTCAATGCTGATGGATTATATGTAGAAGAGTACAAGCAGGATGGACGATTGGTTGCCAAAGGAAACAAAGTGGGTAGGATGTTCACCTTAAATATGAAGATTCCTGAAATGAATGCAGCCATGTTTGCAAAAGGTGCAGGAGTTATTGCAGATATAGAGATATGGCACAAACGGATTGGACATGCAAACTTGCAAAGGCTAAAACTGATGCAGTCAAAGGAGATTGTCCATGGACTACCAAATTTCAAAGTTGCAGAAATGCAAAAGGTATGTGCAACATGTCAATTTGGTAAACAGTCAAGAGCATCATTTCCACATGACAAGCATGTTAGTGAGAATGTACTAGAAGTAGTACATACAGATGTTTGGGGTCCAACAAAGACCACATCTATGGGTGGTTGCAGGTTTTATGTTACTTTCATTGATGACCATACACGCAAAGTATGGGTATATTTCATGAAAGAGAAGAGCAAGGTGTTTACTCACTTCCCGAATTTTAAAGTTATGGTGGAAAAGCAGACAGGGAAGTACATTCAGACATTAAGATCTGATGGAGGAGATGAATACATGTCAAATGAGTTTCAGCAGTTTTCTAAAAAATCATGGAATTCGGCGTCAGTTTTCATGCAGGTACACACCACAACAGAATGGTGTTGCTGAACGTAAAAACAGACATATTGTAGAAATAGCAAGAGCCTTAATGGCTGAGAAGAATATGCCTCATTGTTATTGGGCAAAAGCTGTATACTGCTGTTCTTTTTATATTTATTTATGTGTATAATTATCTTATTATATATATATATATATTTATTTATATATTCAGATTTTTTCCTTACGTAATCCTATTTTTATATATTTAATTTTATATATTTAATTATAAATGTTTAATTAAATTATTTAAAACACTAGTTCTTTTTATATTGGTTTATGTATATAATTATCTTATTTTATATATATATTTATTTATATATTCAGATTTTTTTGCTTACGTAATCCTATTTTTATATATTTAATTTTATATATTTAATTATATATATTTAATTAAAACCCTAATCTTAAAATTCTAGATCTGAAATACTAAACCCTAAAACCCTAATCTTAAATATGTAGACCTAAAATATGTATATTTCTGTATACATGTGTATATCCATGTATATATGTATTCCATGTGCATGTGTATGTGTGCATATATCTTATGTAGGTGTTATAACCCTAAAACACTAATCTTAAAGATTTAAATATAGATTATGTATATTTTTGTATGCATGTGTATCTACATGTATGTATGTATTATATGTATATGTGTGTTTATGTATATATGTTATCTACGTATTAAAATCCTAAAACCCTAATCAGAAAGACTTAGACTTAAATATGAAATACTAAGCCCTAAAACCCTAATCTTAAATATTTAGACCTAAAATATGTATATTTCTGTATACATGTGTATATACATGCATATATGTATTATATGTGCATGTGTATGTGTGCATATATGTTATGTAGGTGTTATAACCCTAAAACCCTAAATTTAAAGATTTAAATCTAAAATATGTATATTTTTTTATGCATGTGTATCTACATGTATGTATGTATTATATGTATATGTGTGCTTGTGTATATATGTTATCTACGTATTAAAATCCTAAAACCCTAATCAGAAAGACTTAGACTTAAATCTGAAATACTAAACCCTAAAACCGTAATCTTAAATATCTAGACCTAAAATATGTATATTTCTGTATACATGTGTATATACATGTATACATGTATTACATGTGTATGTGTATGTGTGCATATATGTTATGTAGGTGTTATAACCCTAAAACCCTAATCTTAAAGATTTAAATCTAAAATATGTATATTTTTGTATGCATGTGTATCTACATGTTTGTGTATATATGTTATCTACGTATTAAAATCCTAAAACCCTATTCAGAAAGACTTAGACTTAAATCTGAAATACTAAACCCTAAAACCCTAATCTTAAATATCTAGACCTAAAATATGTATATTTCTGTATACATGTGTATATACGTGTATATATGTATTACATGTGTGTGTGTATGTGTGCATATATGTTATGTAGGTGTTATAACCCTAAAACCATAAATTAAAGATTTAAATATAAAATATGTATATTTTTGTATGCATGTGTATCTACATGTATGTATGTATTATATGTATATGTGTGCTTGTGTATATATGTTATCTACGTATTAAAATCCTAAAACCCTAATCAAAAAGACTTAGACTTAAATCTGAAATACTAAACCCTAAAACCCTAATCTTAAATATCTAGACCTAAAATATGTATATTTTTGTATACATGTGTATATACATGTATATATGTATTACATGTGTATGTGTATGTGTGCATATATGTTATGTAGGTGTTAGAACCCTAAAACCCTAATCTTAAAGATTTAAATCTAAAATATGTATATTTTTGTATGCATGTGTATCTACATGTATGTATGCATTATATGTATATGTGTGCTTGTGTATATATGTTATCTGCGTATTAAAATCCTAAAACCCTAATAAGAAAGACTTAGACTTAAATCTAAAATACTAAACCCTAAAACCCTAATCTTAAATATCTAGACCTAAAATATGTATATTTCTGTATACATGTGTATATACATGTATATATGTATTATATGTGCATGTGTATGTGTGCATATATGATATGTAGGTGTTAAAACCCTAAAACCCTAATCTTAAATATTTAACCCTAAAAGCCTAATCCTATTTTTATATATTTGATGTAAAAGAAAAGCTTCAAAATAAAAATAGGATTATATGTGTGTATGCATGCATGTGTGTATATATGTGTGTGTATGTATGCATGTGTACATGTGTGTGTGTGTATGTATACATGTGTATACATGTGTATACATGTGTGTGTATGTGTATGTGTGTGTATGTAGGCATGGATGTGTGTGCATGTGTGTGTACGTGTTTGTATGTATGCATGCATGTATGTGTATGTGTGTGTATGTGTATGCATGTGTATACATGTGTGTGTATGTATACATGCATGTGTGTATATGTGTGTATGTATGCATGTGTGTATATATGTGTGTATGCATGCATGCCGGTATATGTGTGTGTATGTATGCATGCATGTGTGTATATATGCGTGTGTGTATGTATGTGTGTGTGTATGTGTATGTATGCATATGTGTATATATGTGTGTGTATGTATGTGTGTATGCATGTGTGTGTATGTATGCATGTGTGTAAATTTATGTGTGTGTGTATGCATGCATATGTGTATATGTGTGTGTGTATGTAAGCATGCATGTGTGTATAGGTGTGTGTATGTAAGCATGCATGTGTGTACATGTATGTGTGTATGTATGCATGTGTAAATTAATGTGTTTCTTCCTTTCTCTTCTCTCTCTCTTTCTCTCTCTCTCTCTCTCTCTCTCTCTCTCTCTCTCTCTCTTTCTCTCTCTCTCTCTCCTTCTCTCTCTATCAATAGCGAATAAAAGAATCACTTACAAGTATGTCCCTCTTTGAATCGTTGTCGTCAAAGCGTAATGTAGGTCGTCTTTCGTCCAATTCCAAACAATCGACGCCAAAGAACTTCTGCAAAATCAACGAAAAGAGAAATTAGAAACCCTAAAGCATAGAGAAACACAAATGCTAATAGTATGCGCAACACTTACCAAGATGTGAGATCTAAGCCGAGAGAGAGTGTGTGTGTAGAGAGAGAGAGAGATCCGTGTGTGTGTGTGTGCACAAGACAATGCAGGTTCACGCGCACAAGTTCGACAGTAGACCGATAGTACTCAAACACGCACAGAAATGTGACGTTTTGCTCTCGGGTTCGCGGTATGTTTAAAACTCGCCGCCGGTATTGGCGCCGGTATGGACATCGGTATACGCGTCGGTAGTTGCCAGTAAATTACCCACGCTTATACCGACGCTCATACTGACCCTTATACCGACGCCTATACCGACGCTTATACCGGCAGCTGTGGGCCACACCGACGATCCGTTTAAAACGGTGATACCGACGGTCACTTGACCGTCGGTATCTCTCAGTGAGATTTTCTAAGGGCTATACCGACGCCGACTATGACCGTCGGTATATGCAGCGTCGGTATGCCCCTCATATGTTGTAGTGACACTAAAAAGAATGGTCAACTTTGAATGACCGCTTTTACAAAAATGATGGATGATATCTAAATTACTAAAAGAATGGCTTTGAACTAAAATGTTTTTCCTAAAAAGAATGCACAATACATATGGAAAAATACATATGCACATTTCTAAATATTCATATATACCTACCTAAAGCTTGTCATACGAACATTTTATTAAGGGTTTCTTTTACACTTAGGCTTTAAAAAGGGTGTGGAAAAGCAAGAACCCGTAAGATAAAGGATCATATAAAATATTAGAGGATTTAAAATAAGCGCATCAAATTGAAAAAGCCTATGTTTTCCAAGCTTAACCGGTACAATTACAATATAAGGATAGTTTGTGTGAGCCCTACTATGAACTAAATCTATATATTTATGGTGAAAAAAGAATCAACGGAATATTGAACAAAATTTATATACTTATTTTTGAAAAAGAAATCAACAAAATCTATTGTTAGTTACCTTTGTTGTTCGGAAGGAAAAATGTTTCTAATGTGGGTTGTTCATCCAAACTCAAAGGAAAAAGGTTTTCAATGTGGATTATCCATTCAAAATCTATCGATCCATATATAAATAGTCTACTGTAAGGAAAATAAGATAATGAAACACATGCACACACCATGCAAATACACACACACACACATTAACACACAGAGAAACATTATAATGAGTTTGTGTGAAAGAACACATCACAAAAACTATAGAGCAAAGGATTTCATAAGCAGAAGTATTTATAATCAAGATAGAAGACATTGGATCAAATTTGAGGACATTGACCCACCTTGGAGAATGGATTTTGAAGATTGGTGCCTTCTAAGATGCACAATGTTGCATGGGGGAAATAAAGACAAGCCTCTTGATGGCTAGGATCCCCATCATTTGAAAGGTTTGAGATGGCACAATGATAAGAAAACGAAGAAGATGATGAGAATCAAGTGAAACTTGCACTTTCATTGTTTGCTTAACATGAAGCGGTGTCTGAAGTGGTCCTGACTCAGATGGGAGTTTAAATTTATGGATTTATGGCACCCCTCTGATCGAGAATAGTAAGATGGTTCTAGTGAGGCAAATTCTCGAGAGGGGAAGTGAAGCTTTACTTGGAAGCAAGCTTTATTTGGTGAGGCAATCAATTGCTCCTCTGTCCTATGGAACATGTTAGAAGCAAAGTGATTTGGAAGATCTAGAAGAGAAAATGCAAGACCAACTTTGATAAACCTCTTAGAGAGTGGTATATTAAAAAATCCCTAGGTTGCCTAACTAGAAAAATTCGTGATTGTAAAAAATCCTCTTGTTCAAACACAATACTAGGGTGTTCGCTATTGAAGACAACAAGTTGAAAAGTAAATGGATTCCCATGAAGAAGACTAAAAGTGTTGGATCCTAAGTCAAGAAGTGGGGAGGAAAAAAGATCGGGTCCCTCCCCCCAAAGAGGGCAACCATCAATAATGAAAATCACTTCGCTAAATGTCAGGGGTTTGTCGGACCCTTCAAGAGCGGCGATTCTTGGTCAATGGTTCAAAGACAAGTGCCTCAACCCTAACTTTATCTGCTTACAAGAGATTAAAATCAATGCAGAGGATCTCTAGAAACGGCTTAAATGCATTTCTCCGAACCACCTTTGGTTCTCCACTTCGCACCCTAGGGGGGCGGGGGGTGCTGCCATCGGTATTTGTCACTCCGGGTCCGGTAGATTGACATTGACTTGTGAAGATCGGAATCATCGGTGGATTGCTGCCTCTATCGGGCCACCTGATCAATTCACTGTGGTCTCAATTTATGCCCCTAATGGGGAGACAGACAGAGTCGACACTTGGACTTCCCTTGACTCCCTCTCTCACAATGTTTTGCTTTGCGGGGACTTCAACATGGTTGAATTTCCTGAGGACCGTTGGAATAACAAGGGGAAAATTATTGACGGTCAGGAGAAAGAGATATGGGATAAAATCAAGTTCCATCTCGACCTAGTCGAGGTGAAAGACATGAAGGGGTTCTCCTGGTCTAACCTCCAATTGGGAGACTCTCTGAGGAAAGCTAGACTTGATAGATGTTACATCGACCAAAACACCATCCTCCAGTGGGGTATTCCTTCGATTTCCCAACACATGGACCTGACTATCTCGGACCACTACCCGATTACTCTTTCCTTCAAACCGATTCCCATGCTCCGAAAAGCTTCTTGGTTCCAAGCTTGCCAGACGTCATTTTCCCTCCCCTCTGTGCACCAAGAAATTTCCACAGTTTGGGCGGAGGCTTTTGCCCACTGTAATGAACCGGCTAAGTGCTGGAGAAGTGCGGTGGAAAGGACTAGAAAAATTTTGATCAGGACACATAAGGCCATAAGAGATATTCGGAATAAAAGGAGAGAAAAGGTGTATCGGAGGCTCTCACGTCTTGAAGAAGAAGTGAAAAAAGGTAACTTGCAATGCCAACAAGGGCTTCTAAAAATTAGGGGAAGACTAAGACTCGAGGAAGAGGTTCAAAGGAAAAATCTACATTTTTTTTTCAAAGATTGGTGGGTGGGGAAGGCTGACAAACCTTCGAAAGAGATGTGTAACATCCTTAAAAGAAAACAAGCTAGGGAAGCCATTCCCTTCTTGGTCGACAACAATGGGATCGAATGCAGCACGGAAGTTGAAAATAGATCTATCATCGTCGAGCACTTCACCCATCTTCTCGGGGTCTCGACTCCTCTTTCCCCGCAGAGACGTGATTGCATGGCAGCCATCTCAAGGGTGGCTCAATCTAGAATCCCTCCGAACATGATCTATCTGTTGGATGCTAACATTTCAGAGAACAAAATTATCGAGGTTATTGATTCTCTCCACAATGGGAAGAGTCCGAGCCCGGATGGACTCACCAATGAGTTTTTCAAGTCCTTTAAGCACGTGGTGGCCACCCCGCTGTGTCTTGTGTGGCAAGAGGCTCTCTCCTTTGGTGCCCTCCCTGAGTGTCTTAATAATGGTGTCATCAAATTAATTCACAAAAGGGGAGACAAGAAAAAAATTGAAAACTGGCGGCCAATTACCATGCTCCAAACTGGGTACAAGATAATCGCCAAAGTAATCGCCAACAGAATCTCGTGTCATTTAAAGTCATGGCTCTGTGAGGACCAGAAAGGCTTTATCAACTAGATCTATACTTGAAGCAATCGTCGATATTTGGGAAGGCCTTGCACTTGCTGAGGAGTCTGCTCAAGAGCTGATATTCATTAAGATCGACTTCGACAAAGCATATGACAGATTGGAATGGGACTTTATTCTTCAATCTCTGAAAGATCTTGGATGCAGCCGAAAGTTCACGAAGATGGTTTCCACTCTACTCGGAAATGCCTCAACGAGAATAAACATCAATGGTAAGCTCTCTGAACCCATACCTTTAAAAAGATCTATCAGGCAAGGTTGCCCACTGGCTCCATTACTCTTCGCTATCGCCTCTGATGGCCTCAGTCGCCTATTTAAGCATCACTTGGATGCTGGAAATCTCAAAGGTCTCTCCCTGCCCCTTGGCCACGACCAGATGATTGCTAGACTCTTTGCCGATGACATGAATGCTTTTGTTCATAACGATAGAAACTGCATTGAGGTGTTTTGGAACTGCCTCGACACCTTTTGTAAGGCGTCAGGTTCAAAAATCAACCATGCTAAAACTGCTTTCAGAGCAATCCATGGGCCTCCGCCCCAACTGTTGATTGCTCAGGGGTGCCAAGTTATCCCTAGGGGCCAAGTCTTCCGTCTCCTCGGCATTCCGATGGGCTTCAACATCTCGATGGACCAACGGTGGAACTGGATTCTATCCAAACTGGATAACAAACTAAATCATTGGAAAGGTATGCAAGCTAACTTGGCAGGGCGTGCAATGGTTGTCAACACATTTATGCTTTCTACGATTATTTACTATATCTCGTGTTGGAGACCTAAGGAGAAAGAATTGGCCAAAGTGGAAAGGATCTGCAGAAACTTTCTATGGACGGGGGACCCTAATAGGAGGGGGATTCCCAAAATCAAATGGGAAACTTGCATTAGCTCAAAAGACTCTGGAGGCTTGGCTATCTTGGATATCACTGGGTTAGCTGACAAGCTGGCGGCAAAGTGGTTTATCAAGGCTTGGTGCAATAGAGAGTCCTCCTAGGCTAAATTGATCTTCAGAAATTCGAAAGACCTTACCTTAGTTGGTCTTCCCGGCTGGAAGGACATTGGGATCCTCACGCTGTTGTTCTCCCCCCACCCGGTGTTCCCTAAAGGCTCTAGCCTCGTGTGTTCATTATCGAAGAGTTGGAACAAAGCCAAACAATTCATCAGAGTCAGTGATGAGTGGAAGTGGGCTGCGGGGATAAGACAAAATGACTCTATCTGGTTCCCGATCAGTGGCTTAAGGGAGGTGGAGTCTTGGAACCTCCAAACGACTAAGCGACTTTGGAACAAGGGGTACAAACAGTGGAAACAACTCTGGAAACAAGAGACCGGCGAGTGGGTTAGGTTTGAAGATTTAGACCCAAGACATAGAATTTCTCACGAGGAATGGAATCTTCTTCAAAGCAGGTGTTCAGCATGGGACCACTCAACTACCCGCCTTTTGGCGGACATGATCTTCCTTGCCTAGAGGGCCTCAAATGGAACAATGGTAAGAAACTATCCAGAATTCCCAACTTCAAAGATAACTTAGATGTTCATCACACTCTTAACAAGGTGTGGTGTCTTTCTTGGTCCAAACTTCGATGGGAACTTAAGTTCATGTCAATTTGGCACCCCCTTATTGAGATCAAGAAATCTGTTCTCATGTGGCAAATCTTGCATAAAGGGATCTGGTACAACGCAAGGGCCAACAAAATCTGTGGTGTGCCTCCATGGTGCAAGCGGTGCCACCGATGCATCGAAGACCTTGTTCACCTCTTCGATTGCCCCAAGTCCCATGTTATCTGGCATCATGTGACACAGATTCTGTGTCTCTCGAACCAAATCAATTGGCAACAGGTGCTGTTGGGTGAGGCGGTTGGCTGCTCTTCTAGGCTATGGAATGCCATCAGAGGCGAGACTCTTTGGAAAATTTGGAGGGAGCGATGTACTGTCAACTTTGGCCAAACCCCAAAGGAATGGTCGATTGAGAAATCCTTGTTTCTTCTAGGTAAAAGAATCTCTCGAGACAAGAGATCTCCTCCATTTAGACACCACTCTATTTATCTCCAGATAACAAGCTGAAACCCAAATGGGTCCCCCATGAAGGAGATGATAGTTTTGTACGCCTCATTTGTAACGCCCTCTAGCTTACCGAACTCGTCCCCTGCTTTGTGGGATTTGGGGGGTCCCATGGGCACTAGTCCCAATCACCTGTAACTTTTCTTCATTATTTTAATCAAAGTCCGGGAGATTAGGCCATGGTCGAACTTCCTTTAAAAAAAAAAAGTGTTAAACGTTCTAATCCTCTATACTTCTATTTTTTTCCTTTTTTTCATTTAAAGCAAGTGTTTTGTAAAAACAGATAACAGAGAAATCGTTCGATCAAAGATCCGTGTTCACAGCGGTTGCACACACTTGCGCCCCTGTCCAACATGAAACATATCAACGATAATGCATAACAAGATTATCATTTGTACTCGAGGGGTAGTGAAAATTTTAAGGAGACTAGCAAATTTGTTATAGAGCGGTTGGAGACATGCTATACCGCCATATCACTAAAGCTCAGAAAGAAGGTTGACAATATGATAAATAAGTTTCAGAATCAAAGTGCTTAAGTTCAGTATGACGAAAGGATGCTTGAGCGCTCCGTTGGTAACTGTACGAGTGAGGATGCACGCAGCTGATCATTGACCTGTTGTGCTTGAGTGCGCATATTTGCACGAGAAGAATTTACAGAGCTCTATACAGTCTATGCTTCTTCACGACATCACATAGTAAAACTACAGACTGGTTTAGTACTCCGATATCAAATGTCACACAGCTTCCTACTTGAGCATTCAGGAACCCCCTTCCACAGCTGCCTTCCTAACCAATTCTCCAGGCTGCTTTGAGGCATTTCTGAGGTCCGCAGCTTCTTTTCCATGTAACAAGTTCCCGACAGCACGAGCGATCTCCTCCTTGGAAGCCGAACCATCTTCTTTGCGCTGCAGGCACAGGCCAACCCTCCACATGTCAGACATAGGAAGCCGACTGAGGCGTCGCTCAGCAATATGAGGCCAACAGATCATGGGGACCCTACCGATAGATATGTTTTCTGTCATGGATGGGAAAGAATAACGAGCTGAGGTCCCCAGGTCCCATCTTCTTTGCGCTGCAGGCGCAGGCCAACCCTCCACATGTCAGACATACGAAGCCGACTGAGGCGTCGCTCAGCAATATGAGGCCAACAGATCATGCGTGCAATGCATGAATCTGGACGGCAGAGCGAGTGGAGAGGTTTACCAATAGGGCTTGGACTCTGGACGGATAACGCACAACAATTTTCCTTTCTCGTCAACCAATATTTTCAATATGAGCAACTGGCGCCCACACTTTGACAAATAAAATATGGCCCACCGGCGTCTGGCAGCAGAGTGCACCCCCAGTCTGTGTACGAACTCTCTCATCGTCCTCGTTAACCAGTGTCTTATCGAGACAATAATGTCTCTGTGACGATTTGTATTGGTGCACCCTGCATCGTGCATCCCCTGAGGCCTTCTTTTCAGGCTGTTTCGTAGGATTTTTTCTCCCTTGGTTTTGTTCAATCTTGTCTCCGAGAGAAAAAGACATCGGAGGTCGACATGGAAGGTGAAGTGACATACAGAACTCTAGAACGTGTAGCACCGTGGACGTACATTCGGCCATCTACCACTAGTCAGCTTTCGCTCCATCCATCTGTACATAGACCTGTAAATAGTAAAGCACGACAAGAATACGATCTGAGTACTCTTTCTTGCAATGGCTCATCTTACATCATGGATTGTGGATAGCCCCCAAAGTGAGAAAAATTATCATTAATGGAGGATTATGTACTTTATGTGGCAAAGTGGTAGATGTTGTCCACCTCTTTTATGATTGCCCCCATGCTAAACAGTTTTGGCATCCAGTGAATCAATATCTTTTGGCTGAAGGGAGCCCTAGTCTCAATCAAATGGTTGTTTTGATTGGTTGCTCCAAAAACATGGACATCCTCTTATGGAACATTTGGAGAGGTCATATTCTATGGAACATTTGAATTAGTAGAAACAATGCCCTCTTTTGTAAAGGAAATAAAAATTTCCTAAAGTCTCTTCCTAAAGTGTTCAAAAAAGCTTCTACCAATTGTATACGATGTATCTCTAAAGCTCCTAGACCCAAGAGAGTACTTTTCATCTTCTGTCCGTTAGAAATTTCTCTAGTATTTGGAGAGAGGTTATCTCCCCTTTGTATTCTGCTCAGAAACTTGAAATGGCTCTACCCATGTAATTGTGTCTGCGGTGCTTGCCCTTTGCATAGATTGTACAATCCTCTAATAATTAATTTTCTTGTTTTGTTAAAAAAGAAACAACCCTCTCCAAGTACACAAAATGTTTTACTTGCATTTGTTCTTGTTGATTAGTGGTCTTATAGCTTTCCGTAATTCTTCTAGCATATTAAACAAATTATACAGAACCATAATAGAAAAAGGTACATAGATACAGAGGTGAACACAAAAGAAGAAAATAAGAAACTTTTTTCAGTACATTATGGTGTTAAATAAAATATACAGATCCGTAATAGAAAAAAGTACATAGATAGAGAGGTGAAAGCAAAAGAAGAGACATAGTTCACTATATTATGGTGTACTCTGATAGTCTTTCAAGGGATTATCCATTATTGACACGTGGTCTTCACATCATCGGACTTCAACAATTGTCTATCTTTAATTGATTCTATGCTTCTTCAGAATTGAATATCGAACCACCACCTAGATTCTGTATACGTGATAAGACATTTCAGAGAGATCTTAGAGATGAAGTTTTTGCATTCAATGCTCACGAAGAGTCAAGAAAAACAAAGGTGTGCACCCTCATATCGAAAGCCTATGGAGGGCCACCCTCACTCACTGAAGAGGTAAGATAATCATCCACTCTGTACTTGATTCCGCAAACAGACCCAAGTTTTTATTGAAAAGATAAAAGAGCAAACCTTGTCTCTCTTGCTTAAATCAATTCAAAAAAAGGAAAAAACAACCATAGAGTGAAGGGGCATAGTGCCCTTAGAATCCCTCATATCCCACCATGCACGAGTAAGGTCGCGTGAAGGCACAATAGTGAACATGATCAGGATTCTATAGGAAAACTAAGGTTTAGAGAGTGTTACAAAGAAAGTTAATGAGTCACATAACTACATGAGTTATGTGAAGCTTATCAACTAGGAAAGCAAACGAGGCAACCTTTCAAGCGGAGCAATTATGTGGCCCCAAATATCTTGGACTTGATACATACGGATGTATTGGGACCAACCCAAGAGGCAGCGATGGCTGTTCATAGATTTTTTTCTTACCTTCATTGATGATCACTCAAGAAAGGTATGGTTGTTTTGTATGAAACAAAAATCAGAGGTGTTTTCTATATTCAAAAGATTCAAAGTTGAGGTTGAAAAAGAAACAGGAAGGTCTATCAAAACCTTAAGGTCCGATGGTGGAGGAGAATACTTCTCCAAAGAATTTTCAGATTTTCTACAAGAGAATGGGATCAAAAGGCAGTTTACTTGTAGGTATACACCACAACAAAATGGAGTGGTTGAGAGGAAAAATAGGCAATTGCTGAAATTGCAATTATATGCATGCTCAACGAGATGAAGGTGCCATTGTACTATTGGGCTAAAGCTACCACAACCATCATTTACTTGATGAATAGGTGCACAAGGTCGGGAATACATCAGTTGACTCGAGAGGAGGTATATTTTGGTAAGAAACTTGATCTTACACACCTCAAAGTGTTTGGATGTGTTTGCTTATTCACTTTCCACAAGAAGTTAGAACAAAGATCGAACCAAGGTCAGAAAAATGCATTTTCATTGGCTACTTGATGGAGCAAGTAGGATACAAGTGTTACAACCCTAGAACAAAGGAAGTAAGAGTCTCTCAAGATATGGTCTTTGATGAAGAAAGACCATGGTATGAAGATAAAGAAAAGGAAAAGACTCTTGAAGAAGATTGTGATGATTATGGAGGAACAAATCAAAGAGAAGTTCAACAATCAAGCACAAAGGTTTCAGGTCCAGAGGCATCTACATCAAATGAAGAATGGCTCAAGTGCTACTCCAAACAGTGGGATACATGCAAATGAAGAAGAATATGAAGAGGTAATCACTCCGAAGGTAAAGCTGAATAGGCTACAGAAGCAACTTTCTAAAGGAAACAAAAGAATATCTTCAACGAAAAGGTATCCAACTCAAAGGCTGAGTTATGATAGTTTTATGGCGAAACATTTTGCATACATGATGCAGGTTATGAAGATCCTGAGACATATGAAGAAGCTTGCACACAAAAGGAATGGAAGCAAGCTATGAAAGAGGAGATCAAAGCTCTCAAAGATAATCACACTTGAAGATTGTTCCAAACAAATGGGTGCTTAAACTAAAGAGGAATGCTCATGGTTCACTAGTTAGATATAAAGCTAGATTAGTTGCCAAAGGATTTAAACAAAAACAAGGCATAGATTATGATGAAGTTTTGATCCCTGTTGCAAAGATGGGAACAATTAGAACATTAATAGCAATTGGTGCTTCAAGGAGATGGCCATTATATCAACTCGACATAAAAAATGCTTTTCTCAATGGAGAACTACAAGAAGAGGTATACATGAGTCAACCGGTTGGATTTGAAGATGAAAACCATCTAGACTTTGTTTGTAGGTTGAAAAAGGCACTTTATGGCTTGAAGCAAGCATGAAGAGCATGGAATCAGAGATTGGCAGAATATTTAACTAAATGTTGATACATCCCAAGTAGTGTAGATCCTTCATTATACATGAAGAAGGAAGAAAATAGAGAGGTATATATTTGCATATACGTCGTTGACCTCATCATAACAGGAAATGATGTTACATAGATTAAAGATATCAAAAGGAAGCTTGGTAAGGCGTCTAAAATTTCAGATCTTGGAGAGCTGAAATATTTTTTAGCAATTGAAGTTGTTTATGGAGAAAGTGGCATCTACGTGATGCAAAGGAAGTACTTGTTGGATGTTCTTTTTATATTTGGAATGAGTGAATGCAAACCACTCACTCAACCCATGGACACAAATACAAAGATTTGCTCAAATGATGGAGAACTACTGGAAGATTAATCGCATACATGAGCATTGTAGGATCATTAATCCATGCAAACATTACAAGACCTTATTTATCTTATGTTGTTGGTGTATTTTCTCAGTTTATGCAAGCCCCGACAAGTGAACATTTAAATTAAGTCAAGAGAGTGTTGAGATATATAAGGCATACAATTAGTCATGCTTTGTTTTACAAGTTTGATGAAGAATTGCAGGTCAAAGGCTTTAACAATGCTGATTGGGTAGGTTCAAAGGAAGATAGGAGATCAACCTAAGGTTATGTGTTCATGATAGGAAGCAAACGTATCACATGGAGCTCAAAGAAACAACCTATTGTTGCACTTTCATCCATGGAGACTGAATATAGAGGATTATCGTTTGCCACATGTGAAGCAATGTGGATTAAAAAGCTTTTGGCTAATCTTGAAGTGCAAGTTGGAAGCATCCCTATATACGGTGATACCATGTCAAGTGTTTACTTGGCAAGCAATCCTATGTTTTATGCAAGGAGCAAGCACATAGGGATCCACTACCATTATGTAAGGGAGAAGGTATTGAGCAAAGATGTGGAGATAAAGTTCATAAGAACCAAAGAGCACGTTGCAAATATGTTTACAAAGTTCTTGGATGCTTCTAAACTCAAAGGTTTCAAGGATGTGATAAATTTGCAGGGCATGGTTGAAGATAACTCCCAAATGAGCTTGAGGGGGAGTGTTGAAGATAAATTTACAAGCTCATTTTCACATGAGCTATGCTTAGATAAATTTACCAAATATAAAGTATGTAACCATTTCTTGCGTTTAAACACTCATTAGAAATCTTATTCGGTGTACTTTTGCTATCTCAAATATCTCCAACAAAGCTTATATATTCTAGGAGATATCAGTCAAAGAGTAAAGTCTAGTTTTTTAGCATACTTGTGTAAAGAGTTAGTATATTTTGGTCGGTTATGTTTCCCAAACAAAACATATCCAAATATCTTGATTTTTAGCTTATTGGGAATATCTTTACATGATCTTTCTTTGTCCCAAATATTTCATTCAAAGGCTTTATACTCTGTGAGATGTCTATCAGAGAGTGAAGTCCATTTCTTTAGTATACTTATTGTTGAGCCCATAAAAGTCATATTGGTGAAAGTCAACTGCAGTAAAAGTCAACCATAGTCAAAGTCAAAAGATCAAAGTCAACAAAGTCAAGGTCAAAGTCAATAGGTGCAAAGTCAAAGTGATAAAGTGCAGGTGTCAAAGTGCACAGGTAGTGCACAATTAATTGTCCACAAAGGTTAAACTGGAGAAAGTGGGTTGCAGGTTGGAGAGGTATTTCTCTAATTTCCCTAAGGTTCATGGTGTTTTTAAGGTGTTTTGGAAGGTTCAGGTGAACCCTCCCTTATGTGCACTTTTGAAGAGTTAAAAGGAAAATGTGAAGGTATGTGAAGTGGCAACGTACGCAGAAGGGAAAGTATGTCCCCCCAATTAAGAATTTTGTTTTAGACTAAAGTCACTACAGGACAAAACAGGGAGTCATTGGCTGCCACTTGTAAAGACAATCTTGGGACATCAAAGTGAGCACCAAGATGCTCTTGCAGTTAGGAGCGTACATGAATCGACACACTCAAATCAAGGCAAGGACCATTCTTGGACCATTCTAAGTGTAAGCAAGAGTGAGCATAGTCTAAGTGGAGCAAGAGAGAGAAGTGCAAGAGACACACAGTGTGCGACGCAGAGAAGTGAAGTGCAAGGTGTGCATGAAGAGTGACCAAGGAAGTGTGCAGAGGAGTGCTAAGCTTATCGCCCAAGGATCCCAAGGTCTTACTGAAGTGTGTGCGCACCGACAGAAGGTATCCATCCCTCCCCCTTAGTGGAAGCTTGGTGCAAGGTGTGCACAAGAGCAGGCTTGTAGAAGGTGGAAGTTTGGTGCAGAGAAGGCTGGCAGCAACAAGTCCCTTGGGTATTTGGTTGTTTGTTATTGAGCACTCTCTGGGATTTTGCACAGAAGCATTGATTGTATTGTGCTTCAACCTTGTATTTGTCTTACTGTAATCAATCGACAGAGGCTTCCAGTGTGTATTTTCTCTTTTGGTCTTCCCCTTTTCTCCTACAAACACTCAAATCCCTTCTTGTCTAAGAGTCCCCCAACAAAATTTGGCACGCTCGGTGGGACTTCCAAGGAGATTTGAGCATAGGAGAAGATATATTGCAGTGGAGAGCAATATTCCAGTGTCGACAGTACTACTCCAATGGACTAAGAGGTACATATTTTTATCAAGTGTCTCATATTAAGTAGACTATGAGTAGCTCATGACCGCAACCCGGTCCCAAACATTGAGGGTCACCTGCAAGCAAACAAGAACGAAGGTTGTTAGAAGATCCTCTAGTCAACTATCTTCAACCTCATCAGTAAAGAGCATGGTGGGGCAGGTAGACTTGGAAAGCTTACTCTCAAGATTAAATATAAAATTTCCTTCTTTCAAAGGCCTAGCTCAGGAGCATCCAGACTAGCATATTAGAAGATTTTTGGCACTATGCAAGACTAGAGGTTTAATGGGCAGGGAGGATGCCTTTTTGATACTCTTCCCTGCCACATTAAAAGGATTAGTAGATAAATGGTTCAGCCAATTTGCTGAGAACCATTTTACAACTTGGGATTTGATGAAAGATGCATTTAAAAATCAAGTCCATCATGGGAATACTGTAGAGATCATCATAGAAGAACTAGAAAATTTGAGATTGGGTCCAGGTGAAAAGTTCCCAAAGTTTGTGACTAGGGCCAAGGCACTAATGGCTAAATTGCCAGACCCACCACATGATTTTTTGTTAAGAAATGGTTAGCTAAGCCACTTCCAGTGGCCACCCAATGCAAAATAAAGGAATTAGTGTTACCTACAGCCTCCATAGAGGAGTTCATCAACACAGCTACAGGACTGGAGCAGATAAGGCAACGGTATGGAGCTACGTCTTCTCAATTACCATATTCCACAGAAATGGAGGATCCAGTAATCCAGCTAAGGAAGGAGTTGGAGGGCCTAAAAAGAAATAAGCCCCACAGAGATGAGGAGAATGTTGTAACTCAGTTGAGAAGGGAGATTGAAGCACTAAAGCTCCAAAAGGAGGAGGAGGCCCAAGCAGAGGAATTGACTCAGCTGCGACAGGAGTTGCAAGAACACAAACGAGGTGGCATCAAGAGTGGACTTTGGTGTTCCATGTGCAGCAAGCAAGGGCATATAGTAAGTGAATGTCCTTTGTTAAGTGTGACTTGCCAATTATGCAGGAAAGCTGGTCATGAGGCCCAAGAATGCCAATCAAGGGGATTACCTGCAACAACATATTGGACCCAAGGAGGACCCCTGCCTCCAGCAAATGTAATGGCTACTGCACCCAATCAAAGTAAAACTTACAACCCTAGACAGAGGAATAACTTTGCAAATGGTCCTAGAAGGCTAATCATTTGTTTCAGATGTGGAGAATGTGGGCACTATCAAAGTAGGTGCACTCTACCAGAAAATGCCCCTCCTTGTAGAAACTGCCCAAAGGCCAGAGACCACTATACAAATTGTTGTCCTAAGAATCAAGCCTCTTCATCCGGGCCCCATATTCAAATGATTTCTGTACACAAAGAAGAAATGTTAGATCAGGTCAATGAGCCATCACCATCTACCAGGGTGGTGCGGTTAGAAGAAATTGAATCTTTTACAGTGCAAACAAGAAGCAAGGGGAAGGCTCAAGTGGAAATAGGTCAAGAATCAATGGTTAATGGATTGAAAAAAGACAAAGGTGTCCCTGAGAACAAAGCCACCACATGTGCAGACATAAGGCAAAATGAAAATTTCTTAGGTACCAGTGATGCCATTGGACATGCATTCAACAGGGCAAATGAGGAATTTGATAAGTCAAATGGAGCTCAGGCTCTTAAGGAATCAGAAGCTTCCAGAATACTCAACTCCATGAAAAAGGAGGCTAGTATTTTTTATTTAATAAAGATGGATGGAAAGTTCAGGTCAGAACTCTTGCAGATAATTATTGAAATGTCCACAACAAGTTTAGTGGCAAAGGCTACTGTTATGCCTAAAGATAAAAGTGTAGGGGAAGCACCCCTCATAGATTACAAGAGCCCTCGGCTAACAATCTCTATCAAAGGTTATGAGTTTCAAGGAGTTATTGTGGATGGTGGTTCTGGCATTAACTTGATGCATGAATATACCATGAAAAAGATTGGACTATACCCTTCAAGACCTGCCAACTTCACTGTAACAATGGCATACCAAAGCATAGTAAGGCCTATGGGAGTGGTCCCTGGAGTTCCAGTCAAAATAAAAGGTACCATCTTTAACTTGGACTTTGTTGTTTTAAGGCTGCCACAGGTAGAAGGAAGTTTCCCCCTATTAATTGAGAGACCTTGGTTAAGGCATGCCAATGTGCTACATGACTGCGGCAAGGACACAATGTGGGTAAAGCAAGAGGGAAAAGAGTTGCAGCAGATACTTTTAGAAGAAGGACCAGACAACCAAAGAAATACCAGCATGATGCAGACAATTGGTATTTGTATGGAAGAAGAATTATTGGACCACCCAGAAGCAGATCCATTTGAAGGAGCAAATTTTTATGAAGATGAAAACATGTTGGCTTGGCTCCATGTAGAAGACCCATCTTTCTGCTATGGAATTTTTCCAAACTCAAGTTGAGAGGAAGCATTTCAAGAATCAGAGGATATCATTCAGGTTACTGACTCGAGTGAGACAGTCTCAGTTAAAGGCCATAGAAGAGAGGAGAAAAGAGGAGCCCTTAAGTGCAACCGTGCTGAAGATACTTCAAATCATATGTCAATGGCCATTTTTTTATGTATATTGGTATGGATATCATCTGTTGTGTCAATTTTTATGATAGTGAGTGCAGGGCTTTATAAGGATGTGGAAGAAGTACATACAAGTCCTTGGAAACAGAGGGTTCGATTTGATGAAGAAGATCGAATAGTGAAAATGAAATTTTGCAGATTAAGCTATAAAGTTGTTGACAAAGATACAAAATTTGCAGTATGGAGGAATCAATATTTTAAAGGATTTAGGGTACCCCTATCAGATGACTAGTGGGCCCAACAAGAAGACAAAACCAATGAAGTGCAGTACAATTGGAGATTATGGAGGAGTTTCTGTGAGTCAACAATACAAGGCTCAAGGCCTATCATCAACAAAAGTGAAGATTTATGGATCACCTAGAACCTGCAAAATTTGTCCAGGTGTACATAGTCTTTTCCCGTCATTTTTGCTTAAGTTTTAAGTAGTTTCCTTATCCATTTCATGCTTGTTTCTTGAATTTTTAACAAATTTAGCAGCCATTTCATAAACTTTGCAAAGGTACAATTTTTGGAATTTTTAGGAATTTTTTTGGAATTTTTACAAGCATTTTTAGAATTTTTCTAGCATTTTTCTCCTTTTTCATGTGTCATTTTCTTGCTAAATTTGAGGAATAAAGGAAGCTCTCTGTGGTTTTGAGTAAGGAAGTTGGGCCTAACCATGTAGAAAATTTTATGAGAAATTTCTCAGATTTTTTTGGATTTTTTTGGCATTTTTTTGGATTTTTTCTCTAATTTTCTCTAATTTTTGGATAATTTTTCACCAAAAAAAGAAAAGAAAGATGCCCCCCCCTGCATTTTTTGGGTTTGAGGATTAAAAAAAAAAAGAAAAAAAATCCCCCCCCTCTCTCTCTCTCTGTCTCTCTCTCGTCCCATCCATTTATATCCTCTTGTATCTAAAATAGCAGTGATCTGGAATGTTCTAGCGTCGCCATGTGGCCAGCATGCAACACTCATCCCCACTAACCATCAAATACCTTAGGATATACCCCCGAGCTTAGGACCTTGGCTAACTAGCCCTCGTCCCACACACACACGGAATGGTCTCTATAGACCAATGTCTGACAACCCACCCCACAATTTTTTATTTTTTAATTTTTTTTATTATTTTTATTTTATTTTACTTATTTTATTTTTTATTTTTTTATTTTTATTTTATTATTTTCATTTTATTTTATTATATATATATATATATATATATATATTTAGTATTTATTTTATATATATTTTCTTTCCGGCAGCGTGTCCCCTTTTATTAAAAAAAAGCATTTTATTTTTCATTTATAATTC
This sequence comes from Ceratopteris richardii, assembly GCA_020310875.1. Classification (NCBI taxonomy): domain Eukaryota; kingdom Viridiplantae; phylum Streptophyta; class Polypodiopsida; order Polypodiales; family Pteridaceae; genus Ceratopteris; species Ceratopteris richardii. The sequence goes on along the minus strand of CM035439.1, from coordinate 143,619,503 downwards.
AATTATATATATTATATATATATATATATATATATATATATATATATATATATATATATATATATATATATATATATATATATATATATATATATATATATATATATATATATATATATATATATATATATATATATATATATATATATATATATATATATATATATATATATTAATTTTTATGGCTCAAACCTTTTGGCTCTGGATCGTGCCTCGAATGGCTAGTTTTCTCCAAATTGGAGTCATTTTCATGCTTTTGGCACCTCTGGACTCAGTTTTTGGCTTTATTTTTTCAAATTCCCACATTTTCTCTTAGTTCTGGTCCAAACCCTTAAGTTTTGAGCACATTTACCACCCATTTTTATTTATACCTCCTCCCTCACCCTCCCTTTTTCCTTCTGCCCAGCAATATCCTTACCCCTCCCTGTACTATCCATCTCCATCCCCTCAGCCCTCCCCCTCCCTCTCCTTTCCACCCTCCCATTGCTTTCCTTTGCTTTCCATGCAAAAACTCCACTTGTTGGTTTTTCTCTAGTGCTCGTTCTCTCCTGTTTCTGGTGGAACTGGTAGCTGTTCAATGTCCTACTTCAAGATCTTGCCACTCCAGTATTATGGTGTCATATCTCCTTAGAGTTTTGGCTGTAGCTCTCTGGGACGGAGAGCACATTAGGTGGTGGGAAACTGTTGAGCCCATAAAAGTCATATCGGTCAAAGTCAACTACAATCAAAGTCAACCACAGTCAAAGTCAAAAGGTCAAAGTCAACAAAGTCAAGGTCAAAGTCAATAGGTGCAAAGTCAAAGTGATAAAGTGCAGGTGTCAAAGTGCACAGGTAGTGCACAATTAATTGTCCACAAAGGGTAAATTGGAGAAAGTGGGTTGCAGGTTGCAGAGGTACTTCTCTAATTTCCCTAAGGTTCATAGTGTTTTTAAGGTGTTTTGGAAGGTTCAGGTCAACCCTCCCTTGTGTGCACTTTTGAAGAGTTAAAAGGAAAATGTGAAGGTATGTGAAGCGGCAACATACGCAGAAGTGAAAGTATGTCCCCCCAATTAAAAATTTTGTTTTAGACTAAAGTCACTACAGGACAAAACAGGGAGTCATTGGCTGCCACTTGTAAAGACAATCCTGGGACATCAAAGTGAGCACCAAGATGCTCTTGCAGTTAGGAGCGTACATGAATCGACACACTCAAATCAAGGCAATGACCATTCTTGGACCATTCTAAGTATAAGCAAGAGTGAGCATAGTCTAAGTGGAGCAAGAGAGAGAAGTCCAAGAGACACACAGTGTGCGACGCAGAGAAGTGAAGTGCAAGGTGTGCATGAAGAGTGACCAAGGAAGTGTGCAGAGGAGTGCTAAGCTTGTCCCCCAAGGATCCCAAGGTCTTACTGAAGTGTGTGCACGCCAACGGAAGGTATCCATCCCTCCCCCTTAGTGGAAGCTTGGTGCAAGGTGTGCACAAGAGCAGGCTTGTAGAAGGTGGAGGTTTGGTGCAGAGGAGGTGGGCAACAACAAGTCCCTTGGGTATTTGGTATTTTGTAATTGAGCACTCTGTGGGATTTTGCACAGAAGCATTGGTTGTATTGTGCTTCAACCTTGTATTTGTCTTACTGTAATCAATCGACAGAGGCTTCCAGTGTGTATTTTCTCTTCTGGTCTTCCCCTTTTCTCCTACAAACACTCAAATCCCTTCTTGTCTAAGAATCCCCCAACACTTGTGTGTGCAGCTGGTCTATTTTGGTCAATTGCATTTCCCAACCAAAATGCATCCAAATTACTTGTGTTTTAGCTTGTTGGAAAGCTATTTGCATGCACTTTCTCTATCTCAAATATCTTTCTTCAAAGAATATATATTAAGGGAGGTATCAGTGCGAGAGTGAAGTTCAATTCTTCAGCATACTTCTTTGGAGAGGTAGTTCATCTTCGTCAGTTGTGTTTCCTAATCAAAACTTGTCCAAATTGAGTTATTTGTCCAAGTGCTCGATATACAAGGTTCACTACACGTTTTCGTTGCACATAGGGGAACACATTCTCCACAGACACCCCCCTCTTCCTTCAACAATGATAAGTTTCAACACTCCCCTCAACCTTCAACTTGTGATAAGATTCCAAGATCCTTCAATCCAAAGCAGATTTTGAACACACAACTTGATACTATCTAATTATTTTGTGAGGATATCTGCCACATGATCCATTGTAACCATATGATGCATTTGTACGTAGTTTTGTCACACATAGTTGGAATTTTATCAACGTGCATATGTAAGCCCTTAGGGAACTTTTTAAACCACATAAGCTTACACATGACTTGAGCTATACCTAAGATTTGAGCTTCACATAATTGTGGATTTCGTGTTTGAACCCCATGGTAGAGTTTTGATCCACACATTACCATACACCCACTTGTACTCTTCCTATCTTCTTTAGATCCTCTCCAATTATTACATTACTGATTGATTTAACCTACATATTACCATCGTATGGATATTTGAAAGCTTCAATTATTTTCCCTTTTAAATATCTAGCATCATTTTTTCTACTTCAAGCTGTGGTTATTTTTCTTGCATATATTGAGACAACACACCTGCAATGTATGATATATCAAACCTTGTTATGGTTGCATAGAGGAAAAAACTCACAAAGACCTATACAAAAAGATGTAATCTATCCTTTTACCTTCATACAAAGTGTCTTTCACATTCAATTGCATAGGATTTGTGATTTGATTGCTTGCGATCATTCCATACTTTACCAAACACGTATGTCAACTACTTTCTTTGGATTATCCATACTCCTCTTATGTGTAAACCACTTCATTTTCTAAGAAATACTTCCAACTAATCAAGATTTGAGAATTTGGACTCCCCTTCCAAGTCTTTGCTATATGTTTTTGAAGCCATCTTTGTTATTCGTTGTGATACAAATATCATCAACGTATATCCATATGTATACCTATTTACCTTTTCTTACCTTTATAAATAATGGGGGATCTTCTTAACTTTGTCTGAACTCAAAACTCTAGTAATATTATAAAAATCTTTGAATCCAAGCTTGTGTATCTTTCAGTAAACCATATGGTTCCTTCCTAAGCTTGCATACATAATCAAGAATCTTATCATGACTAAACCTAGGAAGTTGATCCATGCACCCTATCTCTTCCAAGAATCCATTTAGAAACTCATTTTCACATCACGTTGATAGAGTGTCCACCTCTTTTATGTAGCCAAAGCAATGTTATAGTCTGTTCGATCCGCTTTGCCTCCATGGTGAGATGAATTTTTATCCTTCCTCAATGCTTGACTCCTTGGTCCACTAAGCTCCATGGTTGTAGGATCTTCCCTTTGGATTTTTATTGGTTCATCCATGGCTTTTGCACGTATATAATTATTCTTACCATATCAAGGGAATAGATCATCAAATGATACAACCCTTAAAACCTTTAGATCTTTAGTGAATCAATTATAACATTTTTATCCCTTTTGACTTATAGATTCCCGGAAGAATACATTTTCTTTCCTAGGGTGAAGCTTATGCAACTCACTACAATGTGCATGGATGTACCACACAAACAAAGATTTATAAGAGCAATAGGTTAGTTCTTTTACCTCTCCATTTTTTATAAACTTTCCTTGAATGTATCACGAATGTTGGGCCTCTATTCATCAACTAAAAACTTTTGGTGATTGTGTCAACTAAATAAAAACTAGATACATTCATTTCATTCATCAATGACTTTGCTATGTTTATGATGTAAATATTCTTCCTTTCTACTTTCCCATTTGGTTGAGGTGTATATATCAAGATGCATTATGGCCCCTAGAGTATCAGACCGAACTCTTGCTCTCATAAGACTTTTTATGAGAGTGAGTTTTGCCTTTCTCTCTCTACTAGGATCCATTATACCTAACATATAAAACAAAATGGGTTAGAAATCAATATATATATATACGTGTACATATGTATGTGTGTACGCATTAAGTATGTGTATGTATACATGTGTGTGTGTATGTATGTGCGTGTATGTGTGTGTGTATGTGTGTATGCATGTGTATGTGTGTGTATGCATCATTATGTGTGTATGTGTCTATGTGTGTATGTGCGTGTGTATATGTGTGTGTGTCTATGTGTATGTGTGTGCATCTATGAGTGTGTATGTGTTTATGTGTGTGTATGTGTCTATGTGCGTGTATGTGTCTATTTGTGTATGTGTATGTATGTATGTATGCATATGTGTGTGTATGCATTATGTATGCATTATGTATGCATATGTGTGTGTATGCATTACGTATGTGTATGTATTCATGTAAGTATGTATGTATGCATATGCATTATGTATGCATATGTATGCATGTATGTGTATGTCTCTATATGTGTGTGTGTATGTGTGTGTGTATATGTGTTTGTATGTGTGTATGCATGTGTATGTGTGTGTATGCATCATTATCTGTGTATGTGTGTGTATGTGTGTGTGTGTCTATGTGTATGTGTGTGTTTCTATGAGTGTGTATGTGTTTATGTGTGTGTATGTGTCTATGTGTGTGTATGCATCTATGCGTGTATGTGTATGCATGTATGTATGCATATGTGTGTGTATGCACGTGTATGTGTGTGTATGCATCATTATGTGTGTATGTGTCTATGTGTGTATGTGTGTATATATGTGTATGTGTATGTGTCTATATGTATGTGTTGCTACGCGTCTATGAGTGTGTATGTGTTTATGTGTGTGTATGTGTCAATGTGTGTGTATGTGTGTATGTGTGTATGTGTATGCATGTATCTATGCATATGTGTGTATGTGTGTGTATGCATTATGTATGCATATGTGTGTGTATGCATTATGTATGTGTATGTATGCATGTGCATTATGTATGCATGTAAGTATGTATGTATGCATATGCATATGCATGTGTATGCATGTATGTGTATGTGTGTGTATGTCTCTCTATGCGTGTGTGTATGCATATATGTGTGTATGTGTGTGTATATGTGTCTGTATGTGTGTATGCATGTGTATGTGTGTGTATGCATCATTATGTGTGTATGTGTCTATGTGTGTGTGTGTATGTGTGTGTGTCTATGTGTATGTGTGTGTATCTATGAGTGTGTATGTGTTTATGTGTGTGTATGTGTCTATGTGTGTGTATGTGTCTGTCTGTATGTGTATGCATGTATGTATGCATATGTATGTGTATGCATGTGTATGTGTGTGTATGCATCATTATGTGTGTATGTGTGTGTGTATATGTGTGTGTGTATGTGTGTGTTTCTATGTGAATGTGTGTGCGTCTATGAGTGTGTATGTGTTTATGTGTGTGTATGTGTCTATGTGTCTATGTGTATGTGTATGCATGTATATATGCATATGTGTGTGTATGTGTGTATGCATTATGTATGCATATGTGTGTTTATGCATTATGTATGTGTATGTATGCATGTAAGTATGTATGTATGCATATGCATATGCATTATGTATGCATATGTATGCATGTATGTGTATGTGTGTGTATGTCTCTCGATGTGTGTGTATGCATATATGTGTGTGTATGTGTGTGTGTGTATGTGTCTGTATGTGTGTATGCATGTGTATGTGTGTGTATGCATCATTATGTGTGTATGTGTCTATGTGTGTATGTGTGTGTGTATGTGTGTGTGTGTATGTGTGTGTGTGTGTGTCTATGTGTATGTGTGTGTGTCTCTGAGTGTGTATGTGTTTATGTGTGTGTATGTGTCTATGTCTGTGTATGTGTATATGTGTGTATGTGTATGCATGTATGTATGCATATGTGTGTGTATGCATGTGTATGTGTGTGTATGCATCATTATGTGTGTATGTGTCTATGTGTGTATGTTTGTGTGTGTGTATATGTGCGTGTGTATGTGTATGTGTCTATATGTATGTGTCGCTACGCGTCTATGAGTGTGTATGTGTTTATGTGTGTGTATGTGTCTGTGTGTGTATGTGTCTATGTGTGTATGTGTATGCATGTATGTATGCATATGTGTGTGTATGCATTATGTATGCATATGTGTGAGTATTCATTATGTATGTGTATGTATGCATGTGCATTATGTATATGCATGTAAGTATGTATGTATGCATATGCATATGCATTATGTATGCATATGTATGCATGTATGTGTATGTGTGTGCATGTCTCTCTATGTGTGTGTGTATGCATATATGTGTGTGTATATGTGTGTGTATGTGTGTATGTGTGTGTATGCATCATGATGTGTGTATGCATATGTGTTTATGTGTGTGTATGTTTCTATGTGTGTATGTGTATGCATGTATGTATGCATATGTATGTGTATGCATGTGTATGTGTGTATGCATCATTATGTGTGTATGTGTATGTGTCTGTGTATATGTGTGTGTGTATGTGTGTGTGTCTATGTGTATGCGTCGCTACGCGTCTATGAGTGTGTATGTGTTTATGTGTGTGTATGTGTCTATGTGTTTGTATGTGTCTATGTGTGTATGTGTATGCATGTATGTATGCATATGTTGTGTATGTCTGTGTATGCATTATATATGCATATGTGTGTGTATGCATTATGTATGTGTATGTATGCATGTAAGTATGTATGTATGCATATGCATTCACTACAAGAAAAAGGGGGGCGTAGCGACGCCCCCAAATTGGAAAAAAAACGTGAAGCGTCGCTTATGTGACGTGGTCGTCGCATAAGCGACGGTCAGAATTTTGAATTTTTTTTTCCTCGACCCTCGTCGCATAAGCGATGCTAGCGTCGCTTAGACGACGTTAATTAAAGAGCGTCGCTAATTTCGTCGTTGCCTAGCGACGGTGGGAGCGACGTTGGCAAATTGCAGAGCGTCGCATATGCGACACTCTGGAATGTAAAAGAAAAAATTTGATTTCTCTCGGCACATTTGTGCCGGGACTCGGACGAGGGTATGCGCACACACACACACACACTTACATACACATACATATGTACACACACACATATACACACATAGACACACACACACATACACATACACACACACACATACACACAAATACACACACATATACACACATACACAAATAAGGTTGCATACACACATGCACACACATAAACACATACATATACACACACACACATACACACACACATACACACACACATAGAGAGAGACATGCACACACATACACATACATGCATACATAGTGCATATGCATATGCGTACATCCATACATACTTACATGCATACACACACATATGCATACATAATGCATATGCATATGCATACATACATACATAGTTACATGCATACACACACATATGCATGCATAATTCACATGCATACATACACATACATAATGCATATGCATACATACACATACATAATGCATACAGACACATATGCATACATAATGCATACACACACATACACACATATGCATACATACACACATAGACACATACACACATAGACACATACACACACATAGACACATACACACACATAAACACATACACACACATAGACACACACACACATACACATAGACGTGCACACATATACACGTACATATACACACACATACACACATAGACACATACACACATAATGATGCATTCACACACATACACATGCATACACACATATACACACACACATAGACACACATATACACACACATATACACATATACATACACACTCATAGACACACATAATGATGCATTCACACACATACACATGCATACACACACATATGCATACATACATGCATACACATACACACATAGACACATACACACACATAGATACATACATACACATAAACACATACACACTCATAGACACACACACACACACATACACACATAATGATGCATACACACACATACATATGCATACACACACATATGCATACATACATGCATACACATACACACACATAGATACATACTCATAAACACATACACACTCATAGACACACACACATACACATAGACACACACACATATACACACACACATACACACATAGACACATACACAGGTAATGATGCATACACACATACACATGCATACATAGACACACATAATGATGCATACACACACATACATATGCATACACACACATATGCATACATACATGCATACACATACACACATAGACACATACACACACATAGATACATACATACACATAAACACATACACACTCATAGACACACACACATACACACATACACACATACACACATAATGATGCATACACACATACACATGCATACATAGACACACATAATGATGCATACACACACATACATATGCATACACACACATATGCATACATACATGCATACACATACACACATAGACACATACATACACATAGATACATACATACACATCAACACATCAACACTCATAGACACACACACATACACATAGATACACACACACATATACACACACATACACACATAGACACATACACACGTAATGATGCATACACACACATACACATGCATACACACACATATGCATACATACATGCATACACATATGCACATAGACACATACACACACATAGATACATACATACACATAAACACATACACACTCATAGACACACACACACATACACATAGACACACACACGCACACATATACACACACAAACACACATAGACACTTACACGCATAATGATGCATACACACACATACACATGCATGCACACATACAAACACATATACACACACATACACACATACACACATATATGCATACATACACACATATATGCATACACACACATAGAGAGACATACTCACACATACACATACATGCATATATATATACATACATAATGCAGATGCATATGCATACATACATACATGCATACACACACATATACACATACATACACACACACACATATACACACACATACACACATAGATACATATACACATAATGATGCATACACACATACACGTGCATACACACCTACACACAGATACACGCACATACATACACACACACATGCATACATACACATACTTAATGCATACACACTTACATATGTACACGTATATATATTGATTTCTAACCATTTTGTTCTATATGTTAGGTATTATGGATCCCAGTAGAGAGAGAAAGGCGAAACTCACTCTCATAAAAATTCTTATGAGAGCAAGAGTTCCGTCTGATACTCTAGGGGGCATAATGCGTAATTACGCACAGGTGTCTGATGAGGAGCTGGATTATACGATCAAGATGCTTACCCAGCAATCAGACGAGGGCTCTTCTACGGCTCCACATACAGGAAGAGAGCTAGCTGCTCATAGGTATGTTTTGTTTTCATAAACTTTTTTAATGATATTATAACACATATTTTTATTTATTTATATCTGCCTATTTTCAGGACACCTATACCACCTCCAACACGTGATAGCAGAGCAGAGTTGCCTATGAGGACATGCATAGGCACCTTAGGATTAGAGTGCGACATAGAGCGAGAGGGGAACATTGTGTTTATAGGGAATGGATTGGAGTTCAAGAGAAGAATGCGGGCACTATGCGACTCGTACCTACGCTTTATCCACTTACCGTGGAAGTAAGTAAAAGTTTTACATATAAATTGAAATATATATCTTATGTTTTATTTACATTATCTTTTTTATTTTTGTAGTGAGCATGATGAGAGGGATACGAAATATGTGCTTAGTTCACTTGAGACAGAGTTTGGGACAGGATGGTCCCTTAAGTGGTGTTTAAAAGAGATGCGGACACTTATGGCTCATCGTCGCGACAATGCACGGTATGCACTGATTTTATGTATATATATGTGGATATGAGTATGTGTGTTTATGCATGTATGTCTGTATATGAGAGAGAGAGAGAGACTAGAGGTATAAATACACACATACACACATGCATATATACACACAAAACACATGCATATGCACATATAGATACACATACATACACAACACATGCATACACATAAATAAATAAATAAATAAATAAATAAATCCTATTTCAAAAATCCTAAATTGAAAACACTAATTTTGATATTAGGGTTTTGAAATCCCTAATTTAAAAACTCTAATTCAACTTTTTAGCCATATGTTTGAAGTATATGTACACCTCCGACGTCCTACTAGAGAGATGTCTCTCCTCCCAACCTTATGCCTCTATATATAGCTACTCGAATCAATGAGGATCATAATATATGTAAAGATATATACACATCATGTAGATAGGATACATAAATATAAAATGGAGTAGATATATTATGCATCACACATACATGCCTAAATGCACACATAAATATATATATACATACTAACATATTTACATGTACACATTTACACATAGACATATATACATATATACATGTACACATCATATATACATGCCTACATGCACACATAAACATATATATACATGCATACATATTTACATGTACATATTTACACATAGACACATATACATATATACATGTACACAATTATAAACACTTGCATATATTACATGAATACATGAATATTTTGCATAAATGCATATGCATATATACACATATGCATATTTAACACATGTATACATATATCACACACATGCAAACACATACATATACATGAAATACATATATATGCATACTAACATATGTATACATATAATACACATGAATACACACACATATGCATACATACATGATAAAAATTTGCTCCTCGAAGATAAAGCTATATATAAAATAATTAGGCATACCTCCGAGCTTCATGTTCTAACTTAGAAGAACATGATTTCATCTCTCTAATAGGATTCATCGTTATTCAAGTTAATAAAAAAAAACCTATTATCTAATATCCATTCAGAAGCTTCAAGTTATTGATCGATAACTAGAGTACAATTTACTATCTAATCTGCTCATATGTTTTCATTATTCCCATCATTTTGGTAAGACATCAATATAGTCTCATCTTCATTATCCTTATTGATTTCATTTATTTCTTCTATTGTTAAATCTATGTTCTCATGAATCACATCACCTATTGATGGATTAATATCTATTTCTGGTAATTCCTCTTCCTCATCAGTAGAATCAGCATGTAGAGAATTATCCTCTTCATCAAAAAGATTAGTATCATTATCATGTATAATGATTCTAATTTCTATTTCAGATGTTGATGTATCAGTATCTGATGCTGAATCATCAAGAGGACTTTCTTCGATCTCTCTAAAAATAAACTGTTCAAACAATGACCTACCTCTAGGTTGCACATGAATGACTTGCCACCAAGGATGAGCATCTGGGTTTTTATAAAAAAATGCTTTTTCAATATGCCTAGGAAGAATATATGGTTCTGTAGTAGATCGCATTACCTTGGAAGAATCAATTGCCCAAAACCCAAATAATTCCCTTCTTAATGTAGAATTACTACCTTTATACTTTGCTCGAAACCAGTCAACCTTCAAAATGACCTATCGAAATATACAACAACAAAAACCCATTATTAGGTGCTTAAAAAAATAACTAACTCTAAAAAATATATATAAACTTTTTTCTACCTGTTTGAATGTACGAAATGAAATTTCGTAGATACCAACAATAGTTCCTATGTAACCAAGTTCGCTATCTATAAGGTTCGTGTCTTTTGAGCTCGCACGTGATAGTTGCTTGAAAGAAGCAACAATACTAGAATCCTCTGTTTTACGTAAAGAATCAATGGCTTTGATTCTAATATGCTGTCCAAAAGCCCACATATTAGTAAACATTCGAGCCTGTAAAAAAATAAAATATTATTTTAATAAAATTACCTTTCATTCACAACCTATCATTAACTCTCTTTGCTCATCTTAGATTTCTTCATTATTTGCGTTGGCGCGTTGCAAAACGACTATATAGCCAATCCGTGAAAGAAGGTATATCTGTAATCTCATTATTATCGAGATTACGTCTAGATCTTTTGTTTTTTCACCTTTTACTTCGGAGACTTTGAAGTTCCTCGTACTCGCTAAGGAATGCTTGCATGCATTTGCTATTATATGCTACAAAAGTAGAAACATCATTTTTTTCTTGAAATGTAAATAAGAATGGAACCCCCTTACTTGATAATACCTCATCTGTTATTTTTGAAGAAGACTCGTTGGTCCATGCACGTGGAGCTTCTTCATGAACTCTTTCAAGGTACTCACTAACATAACACATGCACTCTTCAAGCATCCAACCCTTTGCCATGGATCCTTCTAGTTTTGCTCTTTGTCGCACATAACCTTTTAGTATTCCCATAGATCGCTCGACCTAAAACATCAATCGAGTATTGACAACACCTGCAATCTCTATATCATCTACAAGATGGACTAATAAATGAACCTGAATATCAAAAAATGAAGTAGGAAGTTCTTTTTCCATCAAACATAGTAGCTCTTTGCATTCACGTTTTTTTTGTGGGATCGAATTTTTATCGATCTCTTTGGATGTAATCCACCTATACATATCATAAAAACAGTTATAAAGAAGTTAATTAAAAAATAAAAGATATCCAATATTCATACATATTAAATATAAAAGTATCATAATTACCTTATAAGTGATCCAAGACGATAGATCACATCTCGTACTCCTTTCGTTGTACATCCATCGATAACCAAAGGTAAAATATGTTTCAAAAAGTTATGCCAGTCATGGGTCTTTAACCCAGATAAGCTCTTATCATCCATAGTAAACATGTTTTGAAACGATGCTCTATATCCTGTAGGAGTCTTAATCAATTGAATTCTATTGTTGATAGTCTGTATCTCTTTTGTTGTAAGTACCCAAGGAGCAGATGCATAAGTCGTTTCTTGTCGATGTCTATCAAAAACTGGCCATAACTTTGGTTTGGATTTTTTATCTTTCAAATCATTCCTTGATGCTGTGGTATCTTTTAGTCCAAGAAGATGCTGCCATAGTGAATAACCAATATTTTTGAATATATGCATAGGATCAAGAAGATGACATACTTTTAACTCTTTCCAATACTCCAAAGAATACCATATTGATATGTTCTCAGCGAGTGCCAATTTTCCTTTACCTCTGTTCACATACTCATTATCTGAATCATCACTAAAGATTTCTGCTTCTGGATCTATCAGAGGTCCATCTGTCCATTTTTTATACAATGTTGAAGATAAATATTTTTGTTGAGATTCTTACTATAGGTTGATCTCAACCAATCACCACAATATGGACAAGCTTTATAACCCTTAATAGATATTCCTGCATCATGAAAAATAATAAAAATGTAATTAGATTAAATCATATTTATTTACATGCATATTGAATAAAGAAATTACATCAATACCTGAACATACGCCATATCCAGGAAAATCGTGAATAGTCCAAGCCATAATACCACGAACTGTAATATGTCTTTCATTGATGCTTTTTGATACATCAATGAAATTAATACCTCTCCATGTCCCCAAGTCAAAAGCTTTGATAATTTGGGGCTTTGAAACATATGTCTAATCCGTGGAGCCAATGGAAAATGTCTCAATACCTTTTTTGGGATTTTTACCTTCTTCACCCTTATATCGAGGAGATTGACATTTGGGACATGTCAAAGAGTCTGCATATTCACCTCTATATAAAATACAATCGTTAGGACATGCATGTATACATTGATAATCTATACCAAGATTGTTGATTATCTTCTTCATTTCATCATGTGAGGTAGGAAGAATATTCTGACTTGGTAAAAACTTTTTAGATAATAACCTGTAAGTTTATCAAAAAAAGATATATTACAAAAGGTAAATAACTAAATATACATATATACATGTAGGTTTTTATTCTTACTTTAGATAAGGTAAGAACAAGAACTTGAATTGAATGGACACTTTTTGTCAGCGCATCTTTTAAAACTATTAATGCATCTTTCAAAATATTTACACAAAATTTGATTGTTTTGGATGGCACGATACGATTGTTTGTTTTGGACACAAGAAGTATGTACCTTCATTGAATGATTTGTCGATTCACACTTTCAAACTGAACATATGTGTGAATCGACAAATCATTCATATCCTCCAAAACAAACAATCGTATCTTGCCATCCAAACAATCATATCCTGCGATCCAAACAATCGTATCCTGCCATCCAAACAATCGTATCCTGCCATCCAAACAATCGTATCCATTCAATTCAAGTTCTTTTTCTTATCTTATCTAAAGTAAGAATAAAAAACTGCATGTATATATATATAAATAGATAGAAAAATGAAAATTATACCTTAATAGTATCGAAACAGATACATTACTCCATCCAAAATGATTTTGAAGGTTGAGAATAAGTAAGCTCGCACTTAGTCGTGTCAAACGACTTCCTTCATATACATGCTTTAGACATTCCTCTCGAAGAGATTTTTCATTTCTAGAAATATCAATGCTCTCACTGTCATTTTGATACCAATCCTCAATAAAATTTGCCATGCCATCATCTTCATCATTGTCACACAAATCTTGTACTTTATCATCTTTTGAATATAGATCTTTCAACTTTGCATATTGCACAGGATTAGTTTTGCGTAGCCTCCTCATGGAAGCTTTTGATAATCGTGGTCTTACTGATAATTGTGAATGTTGTGGACGAATATCATCAACATCATACGTTGGAATCTACACATATAAATAAAACTCATTAGTATTCCATAAATGAATAAAAAGTAAACTTCAATAGAGAATTAAGTATATAACTTATTAAATATGGATAGAAAATTTTTATTCTCTCTAGCTAAAAGGTGCTCTTGGAGGTCTACGCCATCCATAATTCACTAATAGTTCATCACCAGCATGTAATGTAGTAATAGCATTGACAACTATGTATCTTGATACATCTCTACTCATGTATGGTGATTCATGACTATTTTCACGCTCCTCAAATGTGCATTTAGTCCTTGAACTATTATGTAACCCTCGACTACTATTTATTAAACCTGCTATATTTCCATGTGTGTAAGCTCTTCCATCAATATATAATCTTTCATTTTCTGCATGTAAAATCCTTCTACTAGTAAGGGATGCTGCGTTCAAGCATATTCCATAAGTACTCATGCTTTGAACATAACGTGAAAGTTGATGCCAATCTCCCCATCCATATATAGGACCACAAAATGACATAAGAGTGACTTCAGAGTTCGGGGGCACATACAAATCCTCTACAATAAAGAGACCACGACCAACATTAGTAATAGTGGATGGAGCAATCATATAGCGATTACCCCAAAAGTTGAAAACCTCTCCATCTAAAGGAAGTGGTCGTCTATTCCATCATCCATATCTTCTTCTATCATATGTTTGTTCTAAAGAACGATCAAGAGCTGGCAATGGATAATCTCCAACCGTTTCATTCTCTAAACCACGAGGTAAAGGATTTCTAGAAACCTTTGCTTGTAATTGATGAACAGCAAGTCCATGACGTGTACGAGGTATATTAACATTATGAGAAAAATCATTATCATCATCATCATCGAGCAAGTATTCCTGTATATCAACAATAATTTGATTTTATATATGGTTTTTAAATAAAATAATGACATTTATATATATAGAAAATACATACCCAAGCATTATCACGTTGACTAGGTGATGGTGCACGCTCAAAAGTACCATATTCTGCCTCATGTTCAATACATTCCAATCGTGGTCTTTGATATGTGCCATAACAAGAGTTACACGAACATATAATATGCTCTTCATAGTAAAATTCATCATAATTCCTATCGGAGGACACATGTGAAGTCGTTGCATGGGTAGGAGGTGGTGGAGTATCCTCTGATTGATCAAAATCTGCACATAATAAGAAACATAAAAAAAAATATAAGCTATGTATCCATCAAATATATTTAAAATATTATATTTCATATACTTACAGTATAAAGTCGTTGCACGAAGAGGAGACGGTGGTGGAGTTCCATCTGATTGATCAGAATCTACAAATAATGATATTTGATATTAATAATTTGATTATCTACATAAACAAAAAAAATTCACATATACATATTTACACATACACACATATTCACATATACACATTTACACATACACACATATTCACATATACACTACATATTATTGTGGGATAAATGCATGTATTTTGTATGAATGAGTGTATATGCATCCATGTGTGTGTACGTATATATGTGGATATGTATATGTATGTTTATGTTAATATATGTATGTATATGTGTAAATGTATACATATATGCATGTGTATATGTTTGCATGTATATGTGTATGTGGGTATGTGTATGTGTATGTGTATGTGTGTGTATATATGTGTATGTATTCTGACTTTTTTTTCTGTTTGAGATTAAATTAACAAGAGATATTGTATGGTCGAAAAAAATAAGAGGCGAGCTAGCATACCACCTGAGTCGTGGCAATTTTTTCGTAGACAGCTACATCTTCAGGAGTTATTTCCTCAGCAGAAGGTACACAAATTAATAGTTTATATTAATGATTTTTATATATTTTAGTAATTTTTTACAGTTAATTTATGTATTTTTTTTCTTGAATAAACAGGCTGCTGCAAAGAAGAGAGTGGAGTCGGGCCACACATCGCACCTAGGCCAAATGGGCCATAATGGTTTTGTAGCTACGTTTGTAAGTATATGTGTTATTGTGAGTATATTTTCTATTTTAGTTAAAATGCAAGCAACTAATGTTTTTTATTTGTTTCATTGCAGCGGAAGGATTATGGCCGATATCCTATGAAACAGGAGATCGAGTATGCTACACATTTTGGATATCGGCATTTGAGCGAGTATATGCAAGATCATCCTGATGCCTTTATGAGTATTTTTAAATTTTATATAATTATTTTGTTTTTATGAGTGTTTTAATTATTTTACTTATTTATGTTTGTTATATGTAATACAGGAGTATTATGGAGAGACAAATATGGATGAGGTGGAGAGACAGACACAGGAGGGACGATCTCGATCGTCACAGGGTGATCATGACGATGAGGATGAGGATGATCAAAATGATCATGATATTGCTGATGATGATGATGATTAGGAATTTAGTTGATTATGACATTGGATTATATGTATTTACATTGATATATATATATATATATATATATATATATATATATATATATATATATATATATATATATATATATATATATATATATATATATATATATATATATATATATATATATATGTCAGTTATGTTTTGAATTGTGTGTATGGTATTAAGTAATGAAGAGTTTTGTTCTATTGATTGTTATTATTGTTTATATTAGGCATGTGTTTTAATACTTTAATTATGTATGTGTGTGTATATGTATGTATGTGCATGTGCATGTGTATGTATATGTATGTATGTGCATGTGCATGTATAAGTGTATATGTGTGTATGAGTATGTGCATATGCATGTGTATGTATGTATGTGTATATGTATATGCATGTATATGTATAACTCTATGTGTATATGTGTGTATGTGCATGTATATGTTTATCTGTAGGTATGTGCATGTGTGTGCATGTGTATATGTGTTTTAATACTTTAATTATATAATTCATTCATATGTGTGTACCTAAGTGTATATGTATGTGTGTGTATATGTATGTATGTGCATGTGTATGTGTGTGTATATGTATGTATGTGCATGTGCATGTATAAGTGTATATGTATGTATCAATATGTGCATGTTCTTGTGTATGTGTGTGTATATGTATATGCATGTATATGTATAACTCTATGTGTATGTGTGTGTATGTGCATGTATATGTGTATATGTAGGTATATGCATGTGTGTGTGCATGTGTATATGTGTTTTAATACTTTAATTATATAATTCATTCATATATGTGTACCTAAGAGTATATGTATGTGTGTGTATATGTATGTATGTGCATGTGTATGTGTGTGTATAATATGTATGTATGTGCATGTGCATGTATACATGTATATGTGTGTATGAGTATGTGCATGTTCTTGTGTATGTGTGTGTATATGTATATGCATGTATATGTATGTGAGTGTACATGTATATGCATGTATATGTATATGTGTGTATATGTATATGTATATGTATATGTATATATGTATATGTATATGCATGTGTATATGTATGAAACATGCATGTGTATGTGGATGTGCATATACATGTATTTGCATATATGTTAATGTGTGTGTGTATATATATATATATATATATATATATATATATATATATATATATATATATATATATATATATATATATATATATATATATATATATATATATATATATATATATATATATACAATAATGTATGCATGGACGTCTTTTTATGTGGTTGTAGGAATGTTTGTGCATATGCATGTGTATATGTGTGTATGTCTAAGTGTATGTGCACATGTATCTATGTGTATATATGTGTGTGTATGTGCATGTGTATATATGTATATGTGTGAAAGTGCATCTTCATCATGTATAAGTGTATGAGTGCATATCAATAAGTGTGAGTATGCTATGTAATGAAAATAACACAATTCAAATGATCTACAAAGAATAGAAATTGTACTTACAATTGTTAGCCATACTTTTTGCTTGGTTAGCTTCTTGAATAACCTACAATAAAGAGAGAAAGAAAAGAGAGAGAGAGAGAGAGAGAGAGAGAGAGAGAGAGAGAGAGATCTAGAGAGAGAGAGATCTAGAGAGAGAGAGAGAATTCAAAGAGAGAAAGATGTAGAAAGAGAGAAACAAAGACAGAGGGAGACAATAAGAGAGAGCTTATACAAAACAACAATTTTGCATATACTTGCTTCAGCTCGTAAGCGCAGCGCAATTGCGAACGTTGGAGAGCTCTTCGATCGGATGCGTGAAAATGCCGATCGCAGAGCCTCCAACGTTTTAATTTTTGTTCGTCAACAGATCGTCGTGTAAGCGATGCTATTCGTCGTCGAATAGGGGACAATTTTACCGTCGCTTATGCGACGGCAACGAACGTCACCTACGCGATGCAAAAAAGCGTCGCTTATGTGACGCTTTTAAATTGCGTAGTTTTAGCGACGTTTTATGGGAACGTCGCAATCCCGTCGCATCACAAGTCGCAAATACCGTCGTTTTCTGCGTTGTTTAATCGACCGTCGGCGCACGACGCTAATTACGATGCAAGTTGCAATTTTATAGCGACAAAATTCTGTCGCCTTAACCGTCGCTATACGCCCATA
This sequence comes from Ceratopteris richardii, assembly GCA_020310875.1. NCBI lineage: Eukaryota > Viridiplantae > Streptophyta > Polypodiopsida > Polypodiales > Pteridaceae > Ceratopteris > Ceratopteris richardii. The sequence goes on along the minus strand of CM035439.1, from coordinate 143,600,310 downwards.
TTTCTTGTAGTGATTATGTATGCATGTATGTGTATGTGTGTGTATGTCTCTTAATGTGTGTGGGTATGCATATATGTGTGTGTATGTGTGTGTGTATATGTGTGTGTATGTGTGTATGCATATGTATGTGTGTGAATGCATCATTATGTGTGTATGTGTCTATGTGTGTATGTGTGTGTGTATATGTGTGTGTATATGTGTGTGCATCTATGTGTATGTGTGTGTGTCTATGAGTGTGTATCTGTTTATGTGTGTGTATGTGTCTATGTTTGTGTATGTGTCTATGTGTGTATGTGTTTGCATGTATGTATGAATATGTGTGTGTATGCATTATGTATGCATATGTGTGTGTATGCATTATGTATGTGTATGTATGCATGTGCATTATGTATGTGTATGTATGCATGTGCATTATGTATGCATATGTGTGTGTGTGCATGTAAGTATGTATGTATGAACGCATATGTATATGCATTATGTATGCATATGTACGCATGTATGTGTATGTGTGTGCATGTCTCTCTATGTGTGTGTGTATGCATATATGTGTGTCTATGTGTGTGTGTATGTGTGTGCGCGTATGTGTGTGTGTGTATGTGTGTGTATGTGTGTGTATGTGTATGTGTATATGTGTGTGCATGTGTATGCATTATGTGTGCTTGTGTGTATGCAACATTATGTGTGTCTGTGTGTATATGTGTGTGTGTCTATGTGTATGTGTGTGTGTGTGTCTATGTGTGTATATGTGTGTGTGTATGCATATGTATGTGTGTGTGTAAGTGTGTGTGTGCGCATACCTGGCTTCAACGAGATGCGTCTCTCTCTCTCTCTCTCTCTCTCTCTCTCTCTCTCTCTCTCTCTCTCTCTCTCTCTCTCTCTCTCTCTCTCTCTCTCTCTCTCTCTCTCTCTCTCTCTCTCTCTCTCTCGTTCTCTTCTTGCTCTCGCGTCCAAATCCCAGCACAAATGTGCCGGGAGAAATTGAATTTTATTTTTAACATTCTAGAGCGTCGCTTATGCGATGCTCTAGAACATAGGACGTCGCATATGCGATGCTATCCAGTTTGCCAATGTCGCAAATAACGTCGCTAGTTAGCGACGCTATTTGCGACACACACATTTAGCGTCCCATAAGCGACACAAGCATTGCTTATGTGATGAATTCCCAGAAAGAAATCCAAAAATAGCACCGTCGCTTATGCGACGCTAGCGTCGCATAAGCGACGGTCCTCATTTTTTTTTCAATTCAGGGGCATCGCTACGCCCCCCTATTTCTTGTAGCATTATGATCACCATCACGTGTGTGCTTGTATACATTCATGGTTTGAGCCATAACCAAATACTCTGGGATCTATACACGAGTAGCATGATGTGGACTGGCTCTAATGGTCTTAGGTATCTAGATATATCCCATATGAGGAATCTATGCATTTTACAACAGTGTAAAGGCTCAAAGTGGATTTTGGTGTGAGGCTTTGGTCTTCTTGGTGACATAAGAAGAATCCTCAAATTCTTGGGCGTACCGATGTGTGGTTGCAACCCTTGGCTTCACACAAGAGACTTGTTTAAATGACCTTGTGTGAACACTTGAGTTTGAGGTTTTCCTTGGTTTTATTGTGTCCTTTTCTATTGTTGTACATGCTTGAGTGTATGTCCCCCCATGAGGACTAACCTAGTGTTTAGATGATGCTAGGTTCAAATCAATGGAAGACTTATAGTCTTTAGGAGTGTATTGGGGAATCTCTCCATTCACTAAGGAAGAAATGATAGGTGGTAAAATTACATCTTTTCCTTCATATGTGAGTAGTATTAGTGTGCCATTAACAAAGTTTAAGCCTATTAGATTCTCAAATTTTTTATCGTTTGATGATTGCTTGCTCTATGAAATCATCATCCTCATATCATAAGAATTTTATGTGTAGCTTCACCTTTACAAAATCCGTTGGAAGTGTGACCTCACCCACACATGAGCTCTGATATCTATCGACACTAGCTAGGTAAACTTTAAATGGGTTTACATTGTTGTTAAGTGTCTTAATTAGGGACAACCATATGACATTACTTGTAGTAATTGTATTGATGCAAAATGTTACCATGTGCCGAGGAAAGTTTCATACTTTGGTAGCTATTAGGGGGCATCTATCTTTGAATGGATTCACATTGAACTGCACTTGGGATATCGCATAGGTATGGATTGTGGTTCAAGAAACGACTCCATAGGGATCTCACAAGGTATTTAAGAGTGCATTTTTTGACTAAGAGTAAGAGAAACTCATGCTTATGAATAAGCTGTAAGGTCCATGCTTCAACTTGTTCCCTAATGTGTTCTTCTTCTTTTCAGATCTTGCCCATTTGTAACTATCTCAACATCTCTATAGTGAGGGGATCTTGGTAGTATTTGACCCTAAAAACCCTAATATAATTTGGGAAATCATGAGCCTCTAATGTGGCGAACTGCATGGAGTCACGAGGTGATATGAAATGTATAACAGAGGCTACATGCCCTCTCTTCCAAAATTTTTTTGCATGCTAGTTAAATGTATAAGAAAACATAAGTTCACCTTCCTATAGGTGATTATATGTTATGTGATGATCAAAAAAGGGTCTTTTCACTTTTTGTGGGCATAGATTCCTATGGTATCGTGTACGTGTGCTTCTTATAGTGGATCGAGCTTTTCCACCAATGTAAATAGCTTCATCGATTCCACCCATAGTCTCGTGATAACTTGAAGGGTTATAAGTAAGAAGTCAATAGGAAAGATGGCATGTTGACCGTATTTTGAATGGATTGGCTCCAAGTGAGGTCTTTTAGGTGACTCAACAAGCCCAAGCTTCTTGGTGTAGTTTCTTATCCCATTTAGAGGATCAACTATTAACTAATTTGGATAGAAGCCTGCATAACACTTTATTGGAGCTCTTGGCCTCACCATTAGCCTATGGATGGTGCAGACCTACTTCTTATGGACAATCAAGAATTTGTCGAGTAACATCTTGATGAATTTTTTCACAAAGTTTGTTCCTCTATCTATAATGATCTTGATAGGGAGAAGAAATCATGTATGTTCTTGCTAAAATAGTGTCTCAACCCATTTGGTATTATAATCCGTGGAAACTATTATGTACTCAACATGAGATCCTTTGGTTGTAGGGTTGATTGGACTCATGAAGCATAACTTGGCAGATGCATGTCCTTCCATCATGCACCTAGGAGGAAAATTCACATCATGTGGAATCTCGAGTTACAATAGCTTTACCAAAGTCCCACATATGAAAGAGTCATAACCTCTTGAAATGGAGACCTGTGACCACTACTGGAGGTAGAAAGATATAGAGATAGAGCTGAGGGATAATATTTCTGAAAGTCTCATTTGTAGACTTGTGAATTCTGACTTAGGGATTGATATAGTTGTCTTTTCCACACACTCTTGAGCATTATACAATGGTTTCATTTGTATCAATGAGATCCATTCGATTGATCCATTACCTTTGACCATTGTTTAGTTTAGGATTGAGTTAGCTTCTACTATTCATCTTTGTATTCTTGTTTAGTTGAGGACTCAATACTTACTTTTTTCTATCATATCTTGTCTAAGTTTCTCTTCGTGAGTATTTCTAAGCTCATGTCCGCATTGTCCTCACAAGAACCATTGGTCTTCATCTCTAATAAGATCTACCTCAGACCATCAATAGAGATAGGTGGAAGTCAGGTGTGGCGGCTAATAACCTTTCTTCGTTGTTCTCATTTAGTCCCAAAACTTGGACTAAAAGAGAACAAAAACTATTTTTTTTTCTCTTGGTTGGTGTGTTATTGATGGGCAAAACAAAACGTGATTTGGGATCGTCTTAAGCCTAGAAAGATCTGATTGAGCTCAGAGATCTGGATGCTTTGTCGTAGTCAAAACTCCACATAGGCATGAAGCTTTGCAAGGCTAAACTAGATAGGAGCTACATTTCTTCATGCATCACTGGCCAGCTAGCTCTTTCCACCCTCTCTCAAAGCATGGATAATGACTTGTTAAATCACTTCTTGATTGTAACTTTCTTTTAGCCCTCGGCCAAAGGTAGGAAGGCCCCTTATTTTTATGTTGAACGCACAATATTTTCTCTCCTTTCGGTACATTAGGAAATCAATATGGCTAGGTTTCACGCCTTCTCCACACAATGCTCTCTAAATAAGTGTTCGATGGATGCGGTGAAGCACACACATGTGATGCTATGTAGAACACAAAACGAGATCGAATTGAGAACAAAGAATAGAGAATCCATGTAGATGACTCATGCATCTTGAGAATAAAGTTAAGGGAGGCAATTCTCATATGTAGGAGGTTCTTCTAAGGATAAGTGACAAACTCAAACACAAAGAGGAAATAACAAGAAAGAATCTGCAGCTATTTTTTAAAGTTTGGTGGGTTGGAAAACTGAAAAATCCTTGTGAAGAAATGTGTAGAGCTTTAGGAAGCAAACAACCCAAAGCATTTATCCCTAAAAGGATCAACAATAAAAAATTAAAATGTAGTCTGGAGGAGGAAAACATCAAATTTATTATACACCATTTCTTTGGGTTGCTTAGAGATTTCGTTCTAGTATGAGATGATAGATGTGAGTGCATGTAAATTGTTCCCAAGTTTAGATCCAAATGAGTGTAAGACAATGATCATGGGCTCGGTAATTCTATGACAAACAGATAAATCGAGGATGCTATCAATGCCCTTCTCGAAGGGAGGATTTCGTGTCTTAATGTCCTAATTAATGAGTTTCCTCTCAGCCTTGAAAGAAACTCTTGGTTCTCATGTCTCTCAAGTATAGAGGGAGACTCTCAGCTTCGGTTCTCTTCCAAGATATACAAATGAAGAAGTTATAAAGGTGTTTCATAAGAGGGAAAACAAAAACAAAATAGAAAATCAATGGCCCACTGTTTGTTGTTACCCTTTGGAGTTGTCCTCTCCAATCATTTTAGCATAAAGGATCAACAATACATCTTACATTTGTCAATCGGGGAAGTATACAAAGACCACAACCCCTTCTTGTTAATGGAATCCAAGAATAATAGGAAAATGACTGTTTTTCTGAGAAATGGTGAAGATGAAGAGAAATTTCTAGGGTTTTGATTATCTTGAGCTACACTACACCATTTTCAATGATCTTGCTGCCTATAGTGTGTTATTTTCTCAGTAGAACAGAATTATGAAGTCAAATCTCAAAAATGATACCTGTAACCTTCAGAAGAGACAATCGCGATTCTGTGAAAACAGATGATTTCCATTTCCAGCTCTATTCTTCAGCACTTTCTCACTCAATATTCTAAGATTCACCTCTCTTCATACACATTAATCAGAAATACGCTACTGAAGCTTGCAAATTCCATGGATCTCACATAGAATAGACTCAACAAATCAAAGAAAATAACATAGAAGTAGAAAACGTGATTTCTTGCAGGAGAGCTCTTCACATTACTTGGATAGCAAAAATAATACAACCAGCCCTCTCAAAATAGAGGAAATTATCTTTTATACATTTTCAAGTGTCCTCTTTCACACTTGAATTTTGGTCCTTTTCCCTTCTAATCTAAAAATATGCTATCAAAGAGCTTCCAAAAATTCTAGAAAAAATATATATGATTATAATTTATATGTGGAAGACTATTCCTCATTTTTACATTATTTGCATAAAAATTTCTACAATTTTTTGACATTTTACAAATATTCCTCTTCAAAAAATGCTTCTTCCAACATTCTTCCCCTCCTAGACTTTTTGGCTCCTGACAAAAAATTCTTGCTTGTACATAATGAGTGCTTCCTTCACTTCTTCTTTCTTTGATAAACATGTGACAGTAGATCATGAATTTTTCTCTCTGTGATGTTCAGATTATTCACCATTTCAAATAATGTTTTTCTCCACTGTACAGTTGCCTCTGGTTTGTCTATTACATCTTTCTTTAAGTATTCTGTATATGCTGCTTCATAGGCTGTGAGTCTAGATTTTGTGACTACTGATAAATTTCCAAAGATTTTTGATTCTCTCTCAAAAAATCCATAGTCAAAAGCATCCTCAAAAATCTGAAGATAGTAACTACCCAAAAATACTGTCCTACTATAATAGGCCATTAAACAAATTCTATCGAGTGTTTCACTTAAGTCAAAAAGTAAAGCACCAGTTGGTGAATTGAAACCAATATAGTTGAAGGATGTTAACATGCCAGTATAAGTTGCATTATTTTGATTAGTAATATACATGCTGGATCATTGACATCTTTATATGTAGATATGACAGACTCTGCTGTGTCAACCATATATTTCTTTGTTGGCCATGTTCCTCCTTTAGGTCTTGCTATCTTTGGAAAGTTCAGCCATTTTGCTAGAATATGTCCTACATTTCTTCTTTCCCAAAATACTATCCATTCCCTTCTTATTGCACACCATGTTGGGTTCTATTATCATCTCCCCCTTCATATTCTTCTGCTTGTGTAGTCTCTACCTGCTCTTCAACCTGGCTTTGTGGATTTTCCAATTTTTTCTATAGCTCCTCTATCATCAACATTAAGCTTCTATTTTGAGATGTCCACAACTCTTATTCTGACTTCTACTCACTTCTTTCTTTTTCTATACTCAACTGCCAATCATTCCTCTCTTTTGCTATATCGAAATGTAATTTATTATAACCCCTCATTGGACTGGAAGCATGTACACTGGCTTACTTTTCCAACTCCTTAGCTTCCTTCAAATCTGCTTGTAGTCTTATAATTTCTTTATTCAATTCTTCCCTCTCATCATGTGTCACCTATTCAATCTTGCTTTCTTCTTTTAATTGGCCTTCTTCCATCAACAACCTGTTTATTTCTTCATTTGCTTTGACCATAATCTGGTATGAGCTTTGAAGTGTTTTGTATCTTCCTTCCATTTTCTTCAGCTCCAATTCTATTTTGCTGCTATGCTCTGTCTCTTTTGCACATTTCTCTTCAAGAAATTGAATTTTGTTTTGTTGTTGAACCTCCAATTCTTCCAATAATTATCCTATTAGTCAAATCCTCATTTCTTTCTTGGACAATCTTCAGTTGTTCCTTTAATTGCTCCTTTTCTTTCTTTTTCTCATTGATGATTCTACTTCCTTTCACAAACTCTGATTCAACAACCATTCCTGATATGATCATATTTCTACTAGATGGTCTGAACTGCTCTATATTGCTCATGATTACCTTACAAGCAGACCTGATATCTTTAGGTATCCTTTCTAATCCAGATTCTAGTTCCATTTGTTTTAATTCTATCTGCTTTTCTTCCTTGCAGTCATTCTCTTCTTCATCTTCTTCCTCATATTCTATAACCTGGTTCTTTTGTTCTTCATAACCCTTTTCTTCTTTCCTTTCTTCTTTGTCTGCAACATCTTCCTCATACTCTAATGTCTGATCCTGTTCTTTCTCCTGATCTGATATTTCTTTTATTATCTCCATTTCTACTACCTTTTCTTTCCCCATTTCCTGTTGTTTCTCTTCAAGGACCTGTCCTTCTTTGTTCTGTGCTTTATTATCTAGGGTTAAGGTTGAATCAGTCTCCACACAGAGCTTTTTGTGATCATTGATTATCTGCTCCTTTCGTCCCTCCTCTTGCTCATCTATATCCATAAGATCCAAATGATCTTCTTCTTTCTCCTGACCTTTTGTAATTGTGAACTCCTCATTATGATTTAGGTCATAAAGTATATCTTCTATGCTTCGATTTATTTCTTTTTTTGCATTTTCTTCTTTATCTTCTTTGAAATTCATTTTTTCTACTACCTCCTCAGTTTCCTTGATTTGATCTTTGTCTTCTTTCTTGTGCACTGAACTACATAACTGAGCTTCCTTTTCTGTTTCTAGCTTTTCCTTATTAAATTTGAAGTAGGTCTGATGTGAAGGTTTTGTCCATACTGTCTTCAACCCTGAATCCACCAACCCACTACTGAACTCCTTTCTTATTTCAACCTCTTCTTCCATCATCACTACTTTGCCTTTTAATATCCTTTTCTCTTCTCGAGGACTAACCTGTTTTGCTGCTTCTTCTTGGACCTGTTTTCCTTGTGGCTTTTCACCCAAATCATCTGGTGTTTTATTTTTTTCAGAGGCTTGCACTGTCACATTTGGTGTACTAGGCACTGAGAAATTCAAACTTTTCAACATGAAGTTTTCAATGTCACTATCTGAGTCTAAAGAGAACTTTGAAGGACCAGCTTTTTCTGACTTATCCATTCTTTGTTCTTCTATAACAATGGATTCCTCCTGCTTCTTTTCTTCTACTGACAATTTTCCTATCTCCATCCTTTGTACAGGTTCTACTGCTTTTCCCTTGTTCTTCTTGGTCAGCTTCCTTTTCTGCACAGGTTTCTTCTGAACCTTTTTCTTTACTACTACTGTATACTTGTTTCAGGAGGACATTGTAACTCCTTGAAGTAAGCTAACAACTCCACTTCCTTTTTAACAAAAACCTCTTCAGTCTCTGCTGCCATCATCTGGTCACGTAGTTCTTCATAATGTTCTACTTCTTCCTGTATCCAATCAGTTGCTTTACAAGAATAGTCTTCCAACATTTCTTGATATTGGGCTTCATATACGACCCTCTTATTGTTTCCTTCAGTCAAATAAGTATACAATTGCTCTTTGCTTGTGTGAGGTGGATGAGGTTCATTTGAAGACTGAACTTCCTTCTCAGCAGCTTCATGTTCTTCCTTAGTTGCTTCCACTTGTTCCAATTCCACTTTTCTTGGATCCAATATTCTTTTCTTTACTGGAATGACTTCTTCTGAGACTCCCTTTCTTTTCCTTTCTGCTCCCCTCATGCTTGGTTGGGCTTCTGCTTCTCTTACAAACATCATTTTTAGAAGGACTTTTGATTCCTGTCATCAAACTTCTGAAGTATTGAGCTTCTGGAGCCAATTTCAATTGATCCTCCATTCCTAGAACATGATATATAATTCTTGTTAAGAATTGAGCTCCATTCATGAACTTCCTTTGCTCCCAATGTTTGGTTGCTTCCCTCAATTGATCATGTATGTATGGAGTTATATCCATCACTCCAAAAGGCTTGGTTATGTCCTTATTATTGAACATGATCAATGTCACTAGTTTATGTGGCATGGTGTATCTAGGTAGTTTTGGAAAACAGAAGTATTGAAGAAACTTTCTGATAGCATACTCTTCATTCTCTTTTTCTTTAAACCAAGGAATTTGGAATATCCTGCATAGGTTGATTTATTCTTCTTGACAAAACTGTTGTCCAGCTTGGTTCCCATGGAATAGAACTAAAGAGCTTCCCTGATATGCTTTGCCTTTATAGTAATATTCACTTCCTTGTTTTCTTTGTCCTTGACAACACACCTGAAATATGCCTCATTGCCTCTTCCAACCTCTAGCAGACTATTCATGACCTGTGAGACTCTTTCAAAGTCTATGAAAAATAAAGGTTCATCCAATAGTCTGTGTAATCCTACTACTTTCCATCTTTTGTAGTTGACTGCAATTTTTTGGAATTTGTAAAATTCCTGGCACAGCATGGTGTACTTATAACCTCCAACTCCCATAGTAAAAATATGCTGACCAATGATACCAAGGGTTTCTTTGAGTTCTTTGACTATCTTCTCTGCTTCTGGAATTTCTTGCTCTTCATCAGACTCTAGCTCTACTTGTTCTATTGTTGCTTCACTGTCTAAGAACCAATGTCCTCTAGACAAAGTTACTGAATCTGCTTTGAAATCATGGATTGGTAGTTCCTTTGGATTCACCATTCTGGAGAAAATATAACATCACACAAGAAAGAAAACTCCACCCACATGAGTCACAAGATCATAAATAAAAATCACATTTGTTTTTGAGATAAAATGAAAAAGAAATGAACATAAAACCCTAGAGAAATTCTGACTTTCTTGAAAAACTCAATTGAAATGATCATTACATGTGTAGCAAGATGTCTAGTGCTCTCTTTCCTCCTGACAGCTCTTTTTATATTTTTTTTAATATAAAGAAAGGAAAATACATAAAAAATGAAAAAAAAATAGAAATCTACTATAATACAACCTATATCTTGCTTGTGTTGTATAACTTTTATAAAAAAAACTACAAAAGAAAATTGGAAATTTTTCTCTCTCTTTTTTTTCCTTTTTCTCTTTTTTGTTTTTCTCTTTTTCTTTTCTCTTTTTTTTTTAATAATAATTTTCCTCCACTTCTCCCCTCCTGTTTCTTTTTTTTTTAGAAAGAGGATAAGGTAGAGTAATTGAAAATAATTTTCAATATATTATAATTTCCTTTTGGTAAACTTCTGAATTCCTTATCAGGGGTCCCATGTGTGCATCAGATAACCATTTTGTCTTTTTCTGCTGATGTTCTTTTACTGTGTATGCCAAAACTAGATCTCCTTCTTGTAAGTCCTTTTCTTTAATATGAACATCATGATAAGCTTTTTGCCTTCTCTTGTCTGCATATATACTCACGATTGCTTGAAGTCTAGAATCTCCCAACTTTTTCAACTCCACTACTCTCTCAGACAATTCATGTCCCGTCCACTTGTATTGACTACCCACTTTTAGTGTTGGAATAAGGAATTCTAAAGGTAGTACTGCATTTTCTCCATATACTAAATTAAATGGTGTGGTTCCAAGTGCAGTTTTGTATGCCACTCTGTAGGCCCATAATACATGATTAAGTTGCAAATCCCAATCATTCCTATTTGTGTTTACCAATTTTGACAATACAGTGCAAAGTACTTCATTAGTACTTTCTGCTAGTCCATTGACTTGTGGGTGATATGGGGCTGACTTTCTATGATTGATCATGAAATATTATTTGGTTCAAAACATGAGTCCCCCTATCACTTACCAAATCAATTGGTAATCCAAATCTGGTGATTATATTTTCATAAAGAAATCTTGCAGTGGTCTGAGCATCATTCCTTTTTGTAGCCCTAGCCTCTGCCCATTTAGTCAGGTAATCTGTGGCTACTAGTATATATTCAACATGGGATTGTTTTGCTGCAGGATGTATGAGTCCAATGAAATCCAACCCCCATTTACTAAATTCTCTTGTTGAAATCAGTGGTACTAATGGCATATTGTCTCTTTTATTTGGTTGACTCACTCTTTGAAAAATGTCACATCATTTTACATATGTTCTTGCATGAGGAAATAGAGTTGGCCACCAAAAACCAGAATATAATATGAGTTTAACAATTCTTTTGCTTGAAAAATGTCCTCCTACCACTCCAGAATGTGCCATCTCTAACCTTTCCAAATATTTATTTTCAAGAACACAGATTCTTAAATATCCATCCATCCCTTTCTTGTACAATTGATCTCCTATCAGTTGATACTCTTCATAAATCATTTGTAGATTCTTTGAATCTGCACTGGCTCCTACTTGCTTTCCTTTCTTGTTTCTTTTCAACTCCTCAATTATGTTTTCACTCCAATCTGGATTCTTCTGAAACTAGTATAAGGTTATAACTTCAGAATTTTGCAAGGATTGGCATTCCCAACAGTTGGAAATATATTTTTTTACATCTTGTATTTTATTAGGCCAATGTACTCCCATCCTATTGAGATTGTTTAGGGTGACTATCATGGAAGAATATACAGAGATTCCAACAATGAGCTCTTCTTAAATACTCCTGCTGCTCCTCTTCTAGAGTACAATATTCTGGTATACCCATCTTATTGAGATGATACAAATGTTCAGCTAGCAACAAAAAATTCTTACTTTGTAATACCAGATGTATGTTGTTTTCAAATGTTCTACATGGTCCCATGGTTAGCAAAGGTACTAAAGTCATGGCCCATTCAGGAATACATTCTATTTTGAACAGATATGCATCTTGTAAGTCATCATCTAAAGGTGAACTTGACTCTTTGGCTTGGATCCTGGACAAATGGTCTGCTCTCAAATGAGTTTTTCCTTGTCTGACCACTACCTCAAACTCAAATTCCATCGTAGGAGAAACCATCTGACTATCCTAACTGTGTGACATGGTTTGTTTACTAAGTAGAGTAGAGCTTGGTGATCCACAAAGAATTTAAACTTGTTGGCCAAAAGATAATGTCTATATTTTTTTATAGCAAATATCATCCCCAACCCTTCCCTCTCAGCGGTTGTATTATTTTTCTTTGCTGAATTTAATTGCATACTAGCATAAGCAACTGGAAAGTCTAGTTTGCTCCCTTCTATTGGTTGTGCTAACACACATCCCAAAGCATAGTTTGAAGCATCCACATGGACATGAAAAATTTTATCCCACTGTGGGGACTTTAGAATTGGTGTTGTTATCAAACAAGTTTTTAAAGTCTCAAAAGCCTGGTCACACTCTTTGGTCCACTCAAATCTTGTGATTAAAGCATACAAGGGTTTGGCAATGTCTGCAAACTTGTGTACAAATTTTCTATAATAACCACAATGTCCCATGAAAGTTTGAAGTTCCTTTACATTTATTGTTCTTGGAAGTTCCACTATGGCCTTGATTTTTCTTTCATCAGTTGAAATTCCATTTCTAGAGACTATGTGACCCAACATTCTCCCTTGCCTCACAAAGAACACACATTTCTCTGGATTTAGACATGCTCTGTATGTTCTACATTTTTTGAATATATTTTCCAGATCCTTCAAATGATCTTCTCTTTTTAATGAAAAAGTGCAAATATCATCCACATAAATTTCCATGATATTTCTAAGGAATTCTTTGAATATGTGACACATTAATCTTTGAAAAGTTGTTAGGGCATTAGTTAGACCAAAAGGCATAACCCTAAAAGCATAGATTCCCCATTCTGTGGAGAAAGCAGTTTTATGTTGGTCTTCCAAAGCTATGGGTACCTGATTATATCCTGAAAAACCATCCAAAAAACTATAGACCTCCTTACCTGCAACTCTTTCCAAAAGATGGTCTATTATGGGTAATGGATAGCTATCCCTTATAGTTGTAGCATTCACCTTTTTCAAGTTAATGCATACCCTGAGTTTCCCATTCTTTTTGGTACAACTATACAAGATATCCACTCTGTATACTCAATCTCATAGATGAAATTGGCAGCCAGCAGCTTGTCAATTTCTTCCTTTATTTTGGCAGAGTATTTGTCATTGAATGTGTAGTGTCTTTGTTTGCTAGGTTTTGCATCAGGTGTAATAGGAATCTTATGCTCACAGATTTAAGGGTCAATTCCTTTCAAATCCTTGTAACTGTAAGCAAACACGTCCCTATAGTTTCTGGCCAAATTCCTTCATGCTTCCTCCTCTTGATTTGTCATGTCATCAGCTATTACAATATGTTTTTCTTCCCCCTCTTCCTGTGTGATCATCACCTTCTTAGTTTGTTCCTTATTGTCATATGCCTCTCCCTTTTTCTTTTCTCTTCTTGGTTTTATTTTTAGAAGTAGCCTGTCTTCTACTTCATAAGTTTTGAAATTTGAAGGTACATCAAACTGTTGATTTTTGTTTGTTATTTTCTTATTTTTTGCAACCTCTTGATCTTTTTCTATTTCCTTGTGTTTGTTTTTTCTATATTTGCCTGAAATTTTGTCTTTTATTGCATCTGTAGCTTCTACTTCTTCCAAATATTGTGTTTTACCATTTTTCAATATTATTCATTCCTCCTGGTTTTCTTCTGTTTTTGACACTTTTATCATTTGTATTCCTATGTGAAAGATATCATATCCTTCTTCATCTTGAAATTTCACTCCCACATACTCATCATTAGCTAGATCCATGGTGGTCAAAATCTGATTCCAACCATAAGGCTCAAATTCTTCATCTTTGAATTTTTGTGGTATATAGCTCTCATCCTGTGATTTCCTTCTACACAATCTTCTTTTCTTAACCTTCTTTTTCTATCTATGAGGTTCCTTATCACATTGCATTTCCATATTCATGATTCTGTTTCATTCTGATCTTCAATCTCTAATTCTTCACTTAATTCCTGATTTTGGTGTATTTTGCACCATTCTTGAGGAGACATGTCACAATATTGACCATTTCTTAAATTCACTCTGTTTATCCTTCCTTTGCTTTGAAGATATAGGAAATCATCACCCCAATCTTGCACAATTTGCATTTGTCTCATAAATGGTCTTCCTAGGATGATTTCATATGAAGTGGATTGTGGGAATTCAACTATAGCAAAAGTATGCTCTATTTCTATTCTACATATTTCCACAATCACCTTTTCCCAGATTCCTATTGGTTTTTCTATGTGTCCATCTGCAAGTTGTAATCTCATTTTAGTGGGTACTAATTCATTTTTTCCCCACCTTTCCCAAGTCTGTTTAGTCATGATAGCCACACCTGATCCACTATCTAATATAGCCTTGGCATGATTTTTACCAAATTGTATTCTTAGAGTTGAATTCCCTTCTTCTCCTTCAAAATATCCTCCTATTTTATCAATACGAATGTACAACAACTTGGATAGCAAAAATAATACAACTAACCCTCTCAAAATAGAGTAAATTATCTTTTATACGTTTTCAAGTGTCCTCTTTCACACTTGAATTTTTGGTCCTTTTCCCTTCTAATCTAAAAATATGCTATCAAAGAGCTTCCAAAAATTTAAGACAAAATATATATGATTCTAATTTATATGAGGAAGACTCTTCCTCATTTTTACATTATTTGCATAAATATTTCTAGAATTTTTTGACATTTTACAAATATTCCTCTTCAAAAAATGCTTCTTCGAACACCCACCACATTGCTTCAGATTTGATATAAGATCTCTTTTTCAAAGGCGCAGTGAACCACATCATGAATCATCTTCAGTGAATCAATGAGGATATAAAAATTTTCTTCGAAGGGAGGTGAATTCTTGAATCTATTGTTGACATTTGAGAAGACCGTAAATCGTTCTCTTCAACTTCATCAAGACAACTTCTACTCTTATCAAGAATGCTTTTGATCCAATAAGCATTAAGGGACAACTCTCATTACTTATGGCTATCAAATGCTCCATCAATCAAGGATGCTCATTGGTCTGATGCTCTTTGCAATTGCTACTATGGCCTCGATTGCATGGATCATAATCAAATGTGGTTTCGCCCATGAACGCCAATAAAATGTATGGTACCCGTCAGTGGTGGAATATACATTTATGCAATAAAGAAACAACAGTCTTCTACTCTTCTCTCGCGTGAATTGTTAAATGATAAGATAACAAGGTTCAAGATATTCCATATTGCTTGTTCATAATTGATCTAGCACTTGTTTCATCAAGTCATGTAATTTAATGAATATTTGTATCTAAGTCTTCATTAGATTATAGCGAACAAGTATATTAAGGAGCACGATTTTAGGGACAAGGTCAAACTATTGAAAATCTAAATAAAGTCATATTGAAAATTATACCATATGTAGGTATAATTCAAACAATTTGAAATTTAGGGAAGAGCGGGTGTGCTCATTTCCAGAGAGAGTTTTTGAGAATATGTATCTCAAATCCGAACAGTAAATTGTTCATGCATACTTTTTCTACTTCTTTGATGTCACAACTGTGATGTCACAACTGCTTGCATCTATTTTGAGCTTGTGTGGCCTCGGTAACCCGCTAGTTATTATGAGACGCATGGACATTAGAGAACTCTCTTTTCTTAGGGAGTACTAGAAGCATTCAAAAGGATGAAAAGGCTTTCAGGGAGACTAGTTTATTTTAGAATCCTTGGCAACCAAGACCTTGATCTCATATGTCTCTCTTTGCATCGATTTTTTGAAGGGTATAGTGCATCTTCATAATTTATGTTAGAAGCTCTAACTTGAATACAAGAAGTGTAATGACATCTTACTGATTATCACAAGCTTCTAGATTATGTTGCAGTTGTTGGAACAATGCATTGTCAACGTTAGAATTTTGCAAGGAAATCTGTTCTCCTTGAAGTTCTCATTTGACATTAAATTTTTATAACCTCACATGAAAGCAACCAAATTTCTAACCTCCCATATAAAAAGTGATACTTCCTACCAAAACTATGCCGTGCTCCCTCCCAAGGGGAGAACTTATTCGACAATCCATAAAGACCGAAGATTTTATCACCAAGTGATAAGGTCACGGCTTGAAGTGTGGAGAGTTGTGGACAGAATCCCCTCATAGACGGTACACCCCAAACTTTAGAGTTTAGAGCATTCACTCGGAAAATTGTTCATTGCCGTTAAAACTGTTCAAGATGATGTTCGATTGAGCCCTCGGAAAACAGCGAAAACGATTGATTGGAATACCGAATTCCAATGGAATTCGTTTGGAGGAGTTAGGATAAATATCTAAAGTTTGGATAAAGCTCTCTACTTCCAATAAATCAGTTTTTTAATGTGTGACCTTCGATGGAGTCATGACTCATGTTCCATGATGCTTGCCGCATCCTTATTGATTACAGTATGAATACCTATGGCGACTTTTGCCCTCATGAATCCGATTATCCGATACACAGTAAGCTTTTCCTTTCAGAATTTCTATGTAGTGCATCCACTCATTTTGACACGAAATCCCCACAACCCACAAAATTGTCCTGTTCCACCTTCTCTACATGTCAACTTACTACAACAGATCGGCCGTATACCGAGGTTTTTACTGAGGGAAATGAACGCAGCTATTTTTGCCGTGACGTCGGTGTAGTTGTCGGTATGCACGTCGGTACTATAGCACCGGTATGGGCGTTGGTATGAGCGTCAGTATGAGCATCGGTATGAGCGTCGGTATAAGCATCGGTAATACCGACGATCTTATCGACGCCCATACCGACGCCTCTGCTGGGTGCACCGTCGCGTATACTGGCGACCGCTGGGTGTACCGATGCTTATTCCGATGACATTACTGGGAGTACCGTCGCTTATGCCTACGACCATATTTGGAAAAAAAAATTTGGGCAGAGTGTGTTGTCTTTTGCTACAGCAACATTACCATGATGTTGCTTAACAAAAGAAAATACACTCTGCCCAAAAAAAACCGAGTACATGTGATGTGTACTCTAATGTCAACCGAAATATGATTTCATAAAATAGAATATTATTGGACACGAAAGAGATAATCAGAATGAACCATGAACCATGTACAAAGAAAGTGATATATTTCATAAATGAAGCATGTACAAGAGTGTGGCAAACCACTGTCCTATATGACGCTTTTACAAAATGTGGCAAAGCAATGAATTGCCATATAAAAATCAAATACAAAATTTTGCTGTGCCACTGCCATACACATGCAAAGCACATTCCATATCAACAGTCTTGCAACAAAGAATATTAATGGAATGAGATAAATTCACATGAAATTACAAACAACAAGTAAAAACCAAGTTTATAAATTAATCACCTCATCGCGAACGCTCCCATGAAATGACTGCACCGCATCCCTCCAAGTCCTCCAATAGTGGAGCCAATCCGTGCTGATATCCATAAGACTCTTCCGTTCGTGTTGGAGGATGACCCATTGCCAGCTCCTGCAACAATATACAAAAGTACTTACAAACTCATGACACATCGTATCATATCCACCGCTGCCCAAATGTGATGGTCCAACCGTATCTAAACGTGTGGCTGTAGCATCTCGCTGCTGGCGATATCGGTCAGGAGTCTACTACTGCTCGTGGCGAATCAGATCCCACTCCTCAGCATCTAACCACCTACTCTGAAAGCATCACGAGCTTCTGATCGTCAATGGGACATAACCTCACGTGCGGTGTGCAGAATCCACTCTGAACTGACAAGAGACTGTCCATCGATTGGTCAGAACTCCTGATAAATCATTTGTGTGATATAATTCTTCTGATCTTTATCCTATTCACTCCATTCAGCATGATGGAGTGTCCAAACTATATGGAGCAAAGCTATCGTATACGTGCACGCATTGCTTTGCTACCCGCATCCATCACGGGAGCTCCATCCATCACCAGACCAATCATGCATCGTCCACATAAGTATGTCTTGCACTCGCACGTCTCCTTTTCTTATAGGTTGAGACATGTCACACACAATAATCCCATCCCATAAAATGCACAGTTCTTCCACAAGTGGTGCAAGATATACATCCATGTTTTTTACCTTATACTTACCTGGTACAATAAGAGCTAATAATAAATGACCTTTCTTTGTGGCCAGCCATGGTGGGATGTTATAATTCACCAAACATACAGGCCACGTGCTCCATGAAGAACTGCAGAAACCAAATGGATTCACTCCATCCATAGCAAGGCCTAGACGTATGGACCGAGGCTCACTAGCAAACTGTGGCCACTTACTATCTATGTGCTTCCAAGCATCAGAGTCAGCAGGCACTCATATTACACCATCTGTAGACCTGCTCTTTGTATGCCATGACATTAACGCAGCTATAGATTTGCATCTAAACATGTTCTTATTTCGTGGAATGATAGGAAAGTGGCAAAGAACCTTTGCGGGGATTGCTTCGCCTACAGGGTCTTCTCTAAATCTATTTGCTCCACACTTTGGACATATGTGGAGATGCTCATATTCATTCCGAAAGAGAATGCAATCATTCGGACAAGCATGAATTTTAGTATAATCCATTCCAATGGACTGTAAAAGTTTTTTTGAATCTCCACGTGTTGGAGGCATGTCATTGCCCTCTGACAAAAATTGATCTTTAACAAGCCTGCAATAAACAATTAAAATGATATTAGTAAATAAAGTTATTTTGATATAACAATGAAAGCCAATTTGTTCTCCACTTACCTCAACAATTCAGTGACACTACTATCTGACCATCCATAAATGGATTGCAGATTGAGCATCGGGAGTGACGCACGTAGTACAAATATCTTTGCTCCATTGTAAAGTGGTAAACAAGCTAGTCTTCGCATATTTTCATATTCTTCATCGACTTCTGATCGTGGAAATTCTGTTGTATCCATGAAAATCTTGACATCTTCTCCACCATCATGATCTTCTTCCATCTCATAAAATGCTTCGAGCATCTCTTCCATATGTTCATTCTGTGTAATATTATTAGTAATTGCTTGTATGTCTACGTACTTCTTTATTCTCTTTTGTCTACGAGAAGTTACCGGTGCAATGTCGTTTGGGTCCATCTGCTCACCTGGGGGACCATGCAAATGGTAGTGTAGGTTTTCTAGTCGACTCCTATCAAAGGATCCATACTCTTTAACATGT